>PVKB01007401.1:0-35936 GCA_004027205.1 Ctenodactylus gundi | reverse complement strand
TTTTTTATTTCTGGAGTGTGGCTTGACATTGTTTCGGCTGTTGCTTGTTTCTTATTTTTAACTCTTCTTTTGTCACTTAAGTAAGATGCCTTAATCCTTATTTAGTACTACATCATTTAGCAGGTTTTTTTTTAAGGGGGGGAATATGATTTTGTATCATCACATTTTGGACACTTCCCTGTGGCTGGATCTTTCAGACTCACATAGATCCTATAATGCTTGAAGAGTTACTTGATATTGATGCCAAATTACCTTCCTTCCTTTTCCCTCCCTCCCTTCCTTCCTTCCTTCCTTCCTTCCTTCCTTCCTTCCTTCTTTCCTTCCTTTTTCTTTCTTTTGTGACCCTAGGGACAGAACCTAGAGCCTTCACACTGAGCTACATCTCCATCCCTTTTTGTTTGAGACAGAGTCTCATGCAGTTGTTGAATTACCCAGGCTGGGCTTGAACTTGAGATTCTCCTGCCTCAGCTACCTGGAGTACAAGGGCTACAGGCCTGTGCTACTGGACCCAGCAAAACCCTTTTTAAAATCATTTCACCTGTGAGGCCAGCGAAGTTAGTCATTTGGGATCTGGGACTGGATCTGCCTCAGTCTGGGTGACTTCCTAACCTGCGCAGTTGTGGTAGGAAACCCAGAGATTAACTAAGACAGTCCCTGTAACCAAATGCCAGCCAGCTAGGACGAGACCTAACCCCGCCCCCAACATGTGGCAGGCCAGGTGGCTCTTCATGGAGATAGTGGCATTTGAATCACAAATTTCAGAGTATAGGATTAAAGTATAAATGGGGGGACTGTGGTCTTTTATTTTTTTTTTCCTTCACCAACATTCAAAAATCTGGTGACTTAAGAAAAAAAAAAAAAACACAGGTGATGTGGGTGTTGGCTATATGTGTAGAGACGCCTGCGCAGTTGTTTTGGTGTTTAATCCGTCATATACTCTTGATAAATATCCAGTTACCTGCGCGGTTTTGTGGATGCCACCGTCGGCTGCTTTGCTACATCGCTGGGTTTTGTCTCTGCCTAGTTAGAAGGGCGCCCCTGGGTGGGCAGGAGAGTAAGGCCCCTACATGCCGGAGGCGTGAGTCAGATCCCCGACGCATCTTTTTGGAATCGAAATGGATAATTGGTCCACGTGAGAAACAAGGCCAGCGAGTCCGAATAGGCGGACACTCGGAGAACAAGGAGGTGGAACTTCAATACTGATCCAGTGAGAAGGGGGTGTCTGCCCGTTAGACACCGTTAGACACCGGGGACCCTGAAGCGCAGTATTTATACGGGAGTGCACAAGCCCCTCCCCTGGCTCCCCATTGGCTGGGAACTACAGTCTTACCCAGATATCCCTGGATACACAGGTATCTGATTGGAGGGTATTGGCCTGAGATGACTTAAGCAATTCCTAAAGCCCGGGAAAACTACAGGGCAAAGTTGAACCTCTGTAAAGAAACCCCCCTCCACTCTCTGGAGGAAGAAGAACCAGGGGGTGAACAGGACAGAGAGCTGGTGATCAGCCACTAGCTTTGAAATACACATACAATTCTTATTTCATTCACAAAGTGGTAACTTGCTGTTTTGCAAAATACCTGAAAACGAATCACCTTTTCGTTTCTCACAGTCCATTTGGGAGTCAGGCTTGCTAGGAAGACCCCACTGCGCCCCAGGCAGGATCCGCTGCCCTGCCTACGGTTCTTTTCTCTGCAGGCTCTGTGCGCTCTCTTCTTGCATTTGGCGAAGTGGTGTAATGCCTTAGCACGTCTTAAATAAGACTACACAAGCTGCTGTGCGCTGGCATCTAGTGCCTTATAATCTGGAGTGAACATGTTAGCTCCTTCATTTGCAAAACAGACTATTCCCGGCACTCTCTCCCCGTGTCTTCTGGCCGTGCCATTTTCCAGGACTTACACCGGGCTTCTAATTACCCGCATTTAGGCGTCCCGGACAGAATATTGCCACTTCAACAAGAGAATTTTGCAATGAGCTGGAGGACATGGGCTCATGATGACTGTGTCACAAGCAGCTTGAACATCTACGTGGATGTTTTAGTTCAGAGGAATGAGTCTGTTTAATTGGAAAATGTTGTTCAAATGTGTTTCCCCTCCCCAGCCGTCTGTCATTAATGTTCATAGATCCAAGCGCGCATCAGTTACAGTGTGGGTCCCTTTGCCAAAGTATGCCTTCTCCTTCCTCTGCAGAATTTTGTGGTGCCACATCTATTTTTGTTTAATTAGGCCCTGCAAGAAAATGTGGGAGAGCTGTGTTTAAAATTTTAGACCATGAAAGGGCCCAAAACTATCCTAGATGAAAGACACAAAAATTAACTTTCGTGTTTATTGTATGAATAAAATCAGTGGAGAGACTATTTCCAGAATCCCCTTCTCTTTCCTCCAGTGTCTGATAGCGGGCGTGTGCGTTGGACTTCGTTGTGTTATTACAATAGATAGTTCTGAGATGGAACAGAAAAACTCAGTCTCCCTGTAATTCGGGGGCAGGTTGCAGATTTTAGCACTCACTGATACCACAGATGTTTACTGATTGACATCGCAGTTTACTGTAAATAACGCAATCCTGATGTATACTTTCTTCGGGATTCCTTTTTAAATGTTAATCTAGAAAATAAGCCCACATGTGAAATAACTTAGCCAAGTTATTTCACAGATGGAAAGTACTGGAAACACCACTTTCCAGGGTTATGGCATCAGGCTGGCTTACCAGTGGCCAAGAGGACCTTGGTGAGAATTGTGTTTGGGGCCTGGTCTGTCACTTGCCATGTGTGACTGTCCTTCTTACCCCCTGGACAGCCGCCATCCCTTTCGGATGGAATGATTGCCTGAGTCTGTCAGGACAGACGGGACAGAGCCAGTGGCATCAGGTTCTCCTGTTGAGCGCAGGTTCCGGGGTTCTCTGCACATCATTTCCCAAATCAGATTGGCTGGTGAGACTGGAGAGATTGTCAGCAGTATGCAAATAAGCAGGAGAAGCGAAAGTGCATCTCATGCAGATAATTCCTATGTAGATAATTTGCCATAAAAATTTATATTGCAGTCCTTAAAACCTTCGGAGATTTAGTCTGTCTCGGGAAAGGTGATTTATATGGTATTAAAGCACTTTTTATGTTTCAGTCCTTTAGATTTAATGTTTATTGCCTATAAAAATGAAATCTTCTTGTGGATATTTAAAATTTTTGGTACTGTTGAAATATATATTCGAGTTAGAATTGGAAATGCCTGGGAGACGTAAATAAGTGGTGGGCTTTCGGCTCAGACCCCATGCCATGTCAGCCAGGTCTCTGCCTGGCCCACCTAGAGAGGCTCAGGGGCCTGACATCCATCGCTGTGCTGAGTTGTCAGGGAGGAAAAGTCTAATGTGGGCTCGTGTGTTTTTCATTATTAGTATTAGTATTATCATTAAGTCACAAGTATAGCAGTGTTAAAATTCCTCAGTTATGCAAGGTGTGATTGGAATTTCATGCAGATCTCTAGGCTTTGAGTTATGGCCCAAGTTTTAAAGAATGAATGTGCTTTGGCAATGCAAAATCAAATGCAAAGCAGTTTTTAGACTTCTGCAGTGCCTCAGATTCAAAATGGGATGCTTTAATAATGCTGGTCTTAACTATAACTCTCTTGGATTAAATCGTGTGGTAAGGGCAGTGGTACCAGGGAGAGAACCCATTATGCATTTTGGGAGGTCTCATGAAGAGTGTGTTGGAGCCGAAAGCCTTGTGGATGCAAGCCTTGGGGCCCCACTGTTGAATATGACATGTACCTGGAGGGTGGCTGGCCACTGCGTGCTAGGAGAGTGACCTTGCTGAGCCTTGTCCCCCAGGCACCTGCCCAGGCTGAGTGCTAGTGGCTTCCCAGATTCAGGTAGTGGACATCCCACAGGTTACATGGAAGGTACTTTCTTTAGAGGTTCTCAGGGCCTTGGAAAGGGCATAGGGGTGTCTCACCTGGTGGAGAAGCTTCAACCTTGGAGGAGATAGGCCAGTGAGCTTTGCTGGGTGGCTGTCACACCAGGAGCAAAAGGAGCAAGATGCATTTACCTCCTTCCCATATAGAGTATTGAACCCAAGGCCTTCGCAGTGAGCCACATCCTTAGCTATTTTTAAAATATTTTGAGTTAGGGTCTTGCTGTTTGGCTGCCCAGGCTGGACTTGAACATGTGGTCCTCCTGCCTCAGCCTCCCAAAGTGTTAGAATTAGGATGTGTACGATTGGGCCTGATTCAACCTGTGTTCTTAAAGGATTCCAGAGGAGGAAGACGAGGAGGTTCATTGGTATCCTGAGCCTCTGTAGGTAGGGTTCTGGTGGCTTCCTGCAGCAGCTCACTTGTGAGGTCTTGCCCCGCAAAAGATGTCACAGACGTGAACGTGCATAGTGGCAGGGCGTAAGGAGACAGATTGCTTATGATTCTGGGGCCGAGTTTTCCTAAGTCACCTGTACAGTGAGGTAGAGTCCAGTCTGCTGGCAGGCACCTCGGCCTTGCAGCTTGTGGGCAGTGGGCAGAATTGGCCACATGGGGTGTGGTGAGCAGGGAGCTGGTAGACAGGGAACATGCACGAGGCTAAGGAAATGCTGGCTCTGCGGGGGACGGTGGCCACACACAGTAGTGTCATCAGCACACATCTGTAGTGAGATGTTGGTCCTTCCCTGTGTGGGAGGACCCCAGGAAGGCCACAGTCTGCTCGGTATGGGTAAGTCTGAGGACCTCAGGGAGTGCCCCAGAGCCTACTTGGAGCTCGCTACCAGCTTGATCCACGCTGTCTGCATGACAAGGTCCGGTGCTCCTTCAGCCTTTGCTGCGACAGCATGTGAAGTGGGGCCAATTCCTCAGCCACATCTCCTAATGTTTTTGGTATAAAGCAGTTGCTAAAATTAATTCTAGTCTGAAACTTGATGATTTCTCAGTCGTGGAATTAACAGGTTTCAAATGAGAAAATTAGCTGATTAAAAATACATGTTTTCACTGGGAAATTTGGAGCCTGTGTGTCCCTAAGAACCTCCACACAGTCTTCTCCTCTTAGAGGATTTGTTGGCCTTTGTTTGTTCACCGGGAAAGAACAGATGCAGACCCGCAGCTTACAGACCTACTCCGTCTTTGAGGAACAAGGCCATACCTGCCCCCAGGTCACCCCTCTGTGACTTGATCCTGTAGAGCCATATACAACCGACTGTCCTGAAGGGCCACCTCCTTCCTGCCAGCATCCCAACTGCTCCCATCCTATTAGACCTTCGTCCAAATTTATTTCCAGCCAGCTGCTCAGTCCACACACAGGAAGCCGGAAGTGTGCTTCACTTTGCTTTAATGAGTTTGCACACCAGCTCTGCCTGTCCATGTCCTCCAGCAATTTCACGTCACTGTTAGATGTCATAGGGTTGGACACCCTTCAAGGCTCAGCAGTCTTGGGTTCATCAGCTTTATACAGCAAGAAAGGAGCTTGGGGCTTGATTCGGAGCTCAGGGGTGTTGCGCCAAGTTAGCGGGTAGAGTGGGTTGGGCTTTCCTGCTGTTGTGGGTGCCAGCTTCACAGTAGGGAAACTGGTAATGCTTTTTGCCTGGGATCAGTGTTAAATAGCTTCCAGAATGTAGCACAGCATCTCCAAATCCTGGTGGGTCGAGTTGTAGGAAGTGAACATCAACCAAATTGACTTCTTGTACATGTGTTTCTGGGGAGCCTGTGTTCTTGGACTCAAAAACATTTGTGACAGTATTGCAAAAAGCTGGATATTACCAATCATGATTTCTGTTCCTGTGTGTTTGTCTGCTTGAGATGCCGGGGATGGAATTCAGGACTTCAGGAACGCCAGTCAAGTGCTCTTCACTGAGCTACAGCCCTGGTGCTGTCAACAGTTTTTATTTAAACAACCAGGCCTGGTGGCTGTGGCGCGGGCCTGTAATCTCAGCACTCTGGGAGGCTGAGGCAGGGAGATTGCAAGTTCAAACCCAGCCTGGAGCAGTTTATCAACTTAGCTAGACCCTGTCTCAAAATCAAATAGAAAAAAATGGGCTGGAGATGTAGCTCAGTGAGAATGCCCTGGGATCCATCTCCAGTACCCCCCACACAGACAAAAGATAAAGCAGCTCCTCAAATCCTCACCCCAGGGTTGCTCTAGCAGCAGGTAGCATTTGAGTAGAATACACCGCCTGTTAGGTTCTGGGGGGTTCCTGGCCACCGTTGGCCACTGGCGATCAGGAACCAGTGAAGTCTGGGGGAACAGGGTCTCCAGCGGTGTGAGTACCATGGAATCACATCCGGGAGGCTGAATCAGTGTAACAGCTCCTTCATTAGAGGTGAGGGCCAGGCTTATAAGCAGTATAAGGAAGGTGGGTCCACCAGGTAACAGGGCAAGGGTCATACACTGATTGGGGGACTTTGGAGTCTGAAAGTAGCCTAATTTGCATGGCAGGTCTTGGGAAACCTGACCACGTGATTTCTGGTAAGGGTCTGGAAGCAGGGGAAGATTAGGAATTTGGGTATGATGAGCTGTGGCCCATCCTAGGTCTGAGATAAGAGGGAGTGGCCCCACGCCTGCCGGTCTCGCCTCAAGCATCGAGATTATCAGGGTATGAGCCACTGCTACCTACAGTCATCCCAGGCCTAGTCAGGGTCCCACAACCGCCCGCCCACCTCTATCCAGCCTGCCCTGGGAGGATCAGTAAGCACACCCCAGCCTGCCTGTCAGGCCCTCCTGGCAGCCCTGAGGGGTCAGGGATCCAGGCAGTGAGGTCACTGCAGGAAGGGCAGATGCCCTTGGAGGGGGAGCCAGTCCCCCGCTTTAAACCACAAATGCCTTTTGATAACTAGTGAAATTGGCAAGCCGAGTGATTGAAAACATGTGAGAGGTAACCGGATCTCAGTTTCAAGTAGTACATATTTGAGAAGTTTTCCCCAATGTAAAAGTTACTCTTTAAGAGCTTTAAACTAATAAAAACAAGGAAATTCCATGTTACGGCTGCCACTCGGCCTTTCCATTTTTATTCCAGAAGTCAGATTTGACAGGTCAGCTGCTGACTGGTTCTGGGATCCCTGGAAGCGTTAGAGGAGGGTGGAGGGGAGCGGGAGCAGAACCTGGCTGCTGCGGGGACGGGGAGCCTCTGCCGCCGCTCTGTGCCAGGCTCGTAACTCCATTTTAGTGCATCCTATTTGCTGGTCGTGGGTCGGCTTCCTGTATTTACTTGATTCCCTGAAACTGGCTCAAAATGCTTCTCTTGCTTTCATGTGTCTTAATGGCATTGTACATTTTGCTTGGTGGATGCCTGCTCCTCCGGAGGGGCGTCTGGATGTCCGCGCCCCTCGTGACTCTGTCCCCTTGTCCTGTCCCGTCCCATTGCACTCACTGCAGTGAGTGACCTTGCTGCTTCTCCTCCCAGTAATACATTCTTCCCACCACTGCCAGAACGGCCTTTTGAAAACGGTTGTCCATAACCTTTTTGACTCCAGAGACCAGTTTAAAGACCTTTCTTCCAAGGGCAGGGTGGGGGTTACTCGTTAAGCATAGGGTGCTGGGGAGTAGCTGTGGGGGTTTTGCCACCACACAAGGGCCAGGGGAGAGGAAAGGTGAGCGCGCGGCTGGGCCCCCTCGTCCCAGGAGTACCAGACCCAGCCAGGAGTCTGTCAAAGCAGGAACTCACTTCATTCAGGAAGTACAGAAGCTCTTATATAGGGTAGAGGGAGACCGTGGCAAGGAGGGGAGAGCAGGCGATTGGACGTGGTGTCCAGTAAGCAGGCGTCAAGCCAATCAGCGAAATGCCCGTGCAGGCCGCCACCGGGCGCTGGCAGCCCTAGTATTGGGATCCCCAACGGTCCATGAGGGCGGAAACGGCTTGGCCCAATCGTCTTCCTTGGTAAACACCCGAGGTGGCCGCCCCCGGTGGGGAGGGTGCCATCTTAGATAGAACTGGGGAGTCCAGGGAGTGAAGCTCCGCCTCCTGTGGCTCAGCGGGCTGAGGAGAGGCGGAGCTTGGCTCACAGCACACCTGCCTGCCTCTCCTCAGTCCTGGCAGCTGGGTCTTCCCAAAGCCTCGGACATGTACTGGTTTATGACCCAGAGGTCGAGGACCTCTGTTCCATCACAGCCCAGGCCATTACTTCTGGGAGAGTGAGGCCTGTGTTCATGGTCTCAGATGTTGTGTCCTTACCCATGTTCCTGGGTCAGCTTCTCACCTTGCTTAGTGGCCCAACAAGTGGTTGAGGAGCAATGGTACCAGAGACCCCCCTTCCTTGCTGGTTTTGAAAGCAGAAAGAGCTAGGCCCAGTGGCACAGGCCTATAATCCACACACTCTTGGAAGGCTGAGGCAGGAGTATCGCAAGATTAAGTGTAGCCAGGGCAACTTAGCAATTTAGTGAGACTGTCTCAAAATTAAAAAATGCACCAAGCTGTCACCACCATTGCCCTATGCACACACATACAATGCACACACATGCACACACGCACAGACACAGAGAGCAGGAAGACCGAGCAGCCCGGAGCAGCTGTGCTCAGGTGGGGATGGCCAGAGGAGTCATGGAGAGCGCTGTGGGGCGTGAAGACAGGAGGGCACAGCCCGCACGATCAGCGTGGCCGCCTCCAGACCCGGCCTTCTCTAGCCCTCTCTGCCCGTGATGTCATGGCCCTTCCAGGGAGCAAACGCAGTCGTAGGGGTTATAAAGGATGCATTGGTAAACTGGCGATGCAGCCGGTTTTATTACCTCTGTCCATTCTGTGCCTTCTAGCATCTTCCCTCCTCTCCCCTTGCTTCGTGCCCACCGCGAGCTCTGGCCATGTGGGCCTTCCCTGGGAGGCCGGTGCCTGTCTCTGCGTCTCTCTCGGCCACCTGGGTCCCTCTATTGTCACCTTCTCCCTCGTGGCTTTCCGTCGTGAGCTAAGGCGGGAGCTCCGGGCAGCAGGACAGTCTGTGGGGTCTTAGTTCCCGTCCCTCCATCCGCAAGCAGCCTGGAGGTGCTCGGGCGCAGTCGGTCAGAGGATAGTAAGTGGGTGCAGGCGTGGCAGTTGCAGGAACATGTGGGCCACCAGCTGTCTCCCAGAGGTGATGAGGTCTCTTTTCCCTGCTGTGTGTCTTGGCAAACTCTATCTACACTCCACCTCTGAAGCATAGTTCGTTCGTTCGTTCTTTCTTTCTTTCTTTCTTTCTTTCTTTCTTTCTTTCTTTCTTTTTTTTTTTGAGACAGAGTCTCATGCTGCAGCCCAGGCTCATCCTGAACTCACTGTGGAGCCCAGGCTATCCTTGGGCTCATGGCAATCCTCCTGCCTCAGCCTCCCGAGTGCTGGGATTGCAGGCGTGCGCCACCACGCATGGTTAATGTGGTGCTGGGGAATCAACTCAGGGCTTTGCACTTGCTAGGCCAGTGCTCTGTGCCATTCCTCCAGCCCGAGGTGGACCATTTTTCTTAGTTGTGGTTCTATGGACGGTGGGATTCAGACAGACCTTTCGTGGTTCCCGAGGGCTCCCCAGGCCAGGTCTCCCCTCTGTACAGACTAGGGCTTTGCTCTGCAGCGTTGGGCGCATGTCTGGGAGTACACAGCCGAGGAGCTGGCTCCCGTGGGTGGGGTGAGCCTGGAAGTCATCGGTCCGACTTCTGCCAAAAATCTAGATACAATAAATACAGAGATGTGTGTTTCCAGAATTAGCAGACAAGAGCATCCTTGAACATGACCAATTGTTCCTGACAGTTGGCCACCTCGGTCACGGCTTTGGATTTGTGTATTTCCTCCTGTTGACATTGCCTCCGAGGACACTGTCACCCACACGGAAGGCGGCGTGGCGTGTAGGTGCAGCACTCCAGAGTCCCTCCGTGGATGGTGGCTTGAGCGTTACCGCCTGTGGCTTCGGCCGTGATGGAACGACACCGGCAGAGACACAGCTGGAGACCGTGGCGGAGGCTCCCAGTGCCACAGGGCAGTGTCCCTGTGCCCAGGCTCCTGGTGGCGCTGCCCGGGGGGTGGTAGGCAGGGTGGCAGAGGCCCTTCTCTGGATCACACTCCTAGAAGCTGTCTTTTGTTGGCCCCTCCCAAGCCACCTGGCGATCCTCCCCTCACTCACATTTGCTCCTGAAGAGGTCACGAGGTCACGAGACAGGACACAGGGACAGGCGCAGTAGTGTGTCATTCCTGGGTCAAAACAAGTGTCGCGGTGATAGGGAAGAATCTCCTTATGTCTGCGTCATTAAGAACTGACATCTGTAGTTAGAGAAAGGCAGGTGGCAAGCACTTGAACTTAGAGCCGTCACAGAGGTCAGTGGGTTTGTGATTGGTGTCATTTCCTGCCTGGAGCCTTCCCTTGGGGAGGAGGCAGGGAAGATTCCCCAGGACGGGGGTCGGTGAGGGGAGCTGGCAGTGCACTGGCCGGGGCCTCGTTGTGTGGCAACAGCGGCCTGTTGGTTTGTGCTTGCTCACTGGATGCCTTCGGCCCCCACCCCGGAGTGAGCAGCGGCTTGCTAGCTAGCCAGTCTTGTGGGATCTGAGCTAAGGGCTGCCTCCGCTTGCCTTTTAGAAAGTTCTGGACAGGATGGGATGCAGCTGACAACCAGTGTGGCCATTTCCTGGGACCAGCATGGGCAGAGGGGCAGTGCTGGCCTCCCTGGGGGTCCCTCGTGTCCAGCAGAGCTGCAGGGGCTGCTCTTGGAAGAGTTCAAACCTCACCTCTGCTCTTGGCGTTGAGAGCCCTTGCGTGGTGTGACCCTCACAGTGGGACCCGGGGGTGGCCACAGCCAGGCTTCTCATAGCTGCCAGCTGCGCCCTAGTCCCCTGCCCGATGAGTGCCCTTCTGGAAGCAGCTCTCACCCAAATGGCAGGAGTTACCGCCGCACTTTCCCAATGTAGACCTGAAAATCTCAACAGTTAACTCCCAAAACCAAAGCACTGCTGGTTGTCGGCCAGGCGCGCGCCCCCCACTCACCTGGCTCCGCACAGTGGCTAGATGTCTGTGACCAGTTTGTTTCCTTTTTCCCCCAGGAGCCACTTGGCATCTTTTAACTTTTACTTATAAATTTCCAGGCAAAACCACCCCAAGAGCTTTTTTGGAGTTTTTATTTGCTAATTAAAATGTGAGGAGGGAGCGCAGCCACAGGTAGAGTTCTGGTGCAAGCCACAGCTGTGATTTTCAAAAAAAAAACTCCGAACCCGACAGCTTCAAAATGAAGTTATTAGCACCTCACCTCTAACTGTGATCGCGTTTAACTTTCATGATCCGTCTCTTAAGCACCCCCCCCACCCCCGCCCCGGCAAAGCACGCAGAAGAAGGGGGCTGCGTTTGCAGGGCGGGAAGTGGCTAATCCACAGGCCGCTGAGCTGTGCTGCAGCGCACCCTTCCTGACTGATGAAAGAGTTTTTCTTGTCCTTTGAGTCCCGCAGTTTTCCAGCGACCCTGGGTAGGTGGTATATTTTACCGACTAGAAGACTGAGGCTTAGGGAGTCGTGGTGGCACGCCCAGATTCCCGCAGTGCAGACGTGCCAAATCCTGGCTGGAGCCTGGGCTGCAGGAGCCCGTGACTTCAGTGGCGTGCCCCCGACGGGATGGGCCCAGCTCCCTGAGACACGGGCCACATGAAAGAATACTGGACCACGACTTCCCGGCTCTTGCAAAATAATGTACAGTTGCAGTATGTTCTTAGTCTGAAAAGCAACCCCAGCTGGTGGCCCTCAGAGCCCAGTTGTGGATTCCTAAGGCCCCTGGGAGTGTGTCTGTCCTAATGCATACACACCTACCGGGGAGAAGTAGAGAAGGGGGGAGGGAGGGAGAGAGGAAGGGAGAAGAAGGAGGGGAGGCGAACTGCAGGGTGGCTTTGCCGCCAGCATTTTCCCACAGAAGTGGAAGGAGCCTTTGCCAGGGTGGCTGGTGCCCTAACAAATTGATTCCTGCCAAACAATGGAGATAAATATTTTCAACAGACAGAAATTTTGGCTCCGAAAGTGTTCAAATTAAAGGCTTATTTCTGAAACAAATACTTTAGGAGGAAAACATTTTTACCCGTGTAGATGAGATCAGGGTTAGTCCTTTTGGCAGTGGCGTAATTATTTTGAGATTAAAACACAATGGCTTCCCTGTCCCTTCCTCTTTTTTTTTTTTTCCTGATGACCCTCACCCACCTCCCTCAATTTCCTGGAGAAAGGAAAGTACATTCGGCTGGTGCGTGGGGATGAGGGGGTGCATGGTTTCCTGAGGAGTCACCCAGATCTGGCCCCAGATCTTAGCCCCACCCCCTCCTGAGGATCTGGGGAGAAGCCAGACACCCACCTAATAATAATCTTCAGTTTCCTGCCTGCGAAGTGGGGTGTTGGTGTGTGCCTGGCGCCAGTTACTGGTGTTATCCTCTGGAGTGGAGGCCCACTAGACCAGCACTGCCCTTCCCACCCAACTCTGTGCTGGTGGGACTGTCTCTGTCTGTGTCACTACACAGTTGCCATTAACCAAATGGTGACTGCTGACCCTTAAGGTACGGCTACTGCAGCTGAGAAACCAGACTTCATTTCACCTATGTTGACCATCCCCCTTTAGCCGGGACCCCGCTGGGTACTCTGGTGCTGGTTGCGCCCCTCCCTTGACTCACTGGGTCCAACTAATCAGTTGTTAGGTCAAGCCTTTAAGCTGTACACAGCTGCCAGTGTGGGCCTCTGTGTGTCCTCTGGCAGCCAGCTTTGGCCCTGCAGCCCAAGCAGCCGTGTGGGGAGGGATTGTCAGTAGAGCAGGCAGGAGAATGGGTGTCTCAGCCCCGAACATCCAGATAACCTCTGGGGACATTTCTGTGTTTTACAACGAGGTCTCATAGTGTAGCTCAGCCCCATAAACTTGCGATGTAGACCAGACTGGCTTTGAACTTACAATCCTCCTGCCTCAGCCTCCTAGGCCTGCACCACCACTTCCAGACAGGGACTTGTTTTTTTTTTTTTAAACAGATTCCCATTGTTCTTATAGTGTATACTACAGTGCACAATGTGTGCTATGTGCTAATCTAGTATACTAAGTGTACAATATGTCAGTTTTGTCTACACTGTGTGTAAAAGGAATAATAAAAGCCATGACATCAGGGAAGCTGTTCCCAGGGGCAGGTCACATGCCCAGTGGTCCTCAGTTTCCTAATGGTGAGACCAGAGCAGTGAAACTCCCGTGGCTGCTTCTCCTCCAAGTTTATCCCAAGGCCCATGGGTGGGGAAGTGTCATCAGTGTAGGTCCAGTCGAGAAAGTGGGTGCTGTAGCGTCGGGGACACAGCAGATTAGGGACTCAACGGCCCAGAGGGTCCAGCTTTACCCCAGGAACAAATGAGCATGGAAAGAGCTAATAGCTCAGGCAGCCTGAGATGGTAAGACCTCCCCTCCCCCCCAGCCGAGCCAACCCCAGTTGGCACAGTGAGGGCCCTCAGGAGGAGTCCCTGGGGCTCTTGGGAGAGGCCAGAGACCAGCTCTGGCGAGGACTCCTGCCATGCAGGGCTGTCCACAGGCCACAACCGCCCAGCGTCTCTCGTGTGGTTTTGAGATCTAGCCAGGGGACAGCAGTTAAAGGTACGGCTTAGGAAGCGGGCCCTTCAGTCGCTCAGGAATGAGCTTGTATTGGGAACTTCACGTGGGCCGGTTGATCTGCAGGGCTGCCCTCTGTCAGGGCGAAGGGCACCCCACCCCTCTCACTGCAGCGACCTGCTGCTCCGCCCTCCGCCATCGATGTCGTTATACATCCCCGAGACACGTCTCTCACGTCTCGCTGTTTAAATGCGAGTCTAGCAAGTACCGTGTGGTGTGGCGTGCAAGGCTCATTGGGTACATCTGGCATTTCTGTCTTTGCACAGTGGGTTTTTGACGAGGTGAAAAGCAGAAAAAAATCTTGGTTCTTTATTGAGATTTCTCGATACCAAGGATTTCAGAAAAGTGCTGGTATGAAAACTTTGTACTTGTAGCTTCTGTGAGGCCGAACTATATCTTGATTTTATTTTTCTAAATAGGTAAAATATTCACTTGGTCAGAAATCAAATACACACACACACACACACACACACACACACACGTCTTGTCTTGTCCCCTGTCCTCTGTTTCCACCCTTATTCACTCCAAGTACTAACGTTAGGTTCCCAGGGGAGTGGGCAGTGAGTTAGTGGTGTGGCCTTTGGCCATGAAGAATAAGTGTTATTGGATTCTTTTGTTTCTCCTGAATTTCTGAGATCGGAAATTAAAATCTGGTTACTTCTAAGAATCAAGAAATAGTATCTAGCAGACATATAACACTATGCAGTAAGTGTGGGAATCACCTCCACGTTGGGTGGTTCAGGTGGGATAGCGGGGGGTGGGGAGGGGAAGAGAAAGTGCTGTGGTCACTCCCGGACTGGGTGTTGATGCAGTAGTGTTCCCCGTTTGATGTTAAGTAGCTTACCCTGGTCACACAGCTCTGAGGGGTAGTGGCACCCAAGGCCTACACAAGGCTGGGGCCCTGGCTTTGGAGGAGCGATCAGACTTCTCCAATTTTTTTTTTTTTTTCTAGTACAGAGCAAAGCCAGACGTGTGATCTGAACAAACTAGGTCTTTTCCTGCCCTCCAGTGTGGGTGGGGAGAAAGCAGTGACCTAGGGAAGCCAGTGGGCACTAGGGGCTTAGCTGCAGAAGCAGCTTCCAAGTTTGGGGGTTACCATGGCCCTGCAGATGTCTGGGTGCTGAGGGAGCAGGGGTGGCGGTGGGCGTTCAGTGGATGGGTCCCCGCGTTGTCTCCGTGAGCCCCGATTTGCGCAGGTGGCCTTCACGCCCGCCCACCCAGGGCCGTGCACTAACAAGGCCTGGTGCCTGTGTTCAGACTCCTTGGAGCAAAGCTCAGCGTCCTCCCTCCCCACACCTCGCCACCTCCGCCTCCCGCTACCAGAGCCGGGATGTTCTCTCTTCTTTAACCTGGGTATGGGGTGGGAGAGAAGGGCCTCCCTTGATCCTTTGAGGTAGGAGAACTGTTCTGTGAACACAGCCACTGTGGCCACGTCACCAGCCAGGGCGACTCCTGCTCGCTTGGCTCTGACCTTCAAGGGGAAGATAGCGAACCAGCTTGTCCAGAGATACTCAGCAAGGGCTGGGCACAGCTTCGCTTGCGGAGCTCACAGATCCCTGGGAAGTCCTTCTCCAGGCCAGTGTCTCTTGGTTTACGCACACTCGTTCTGCCCACTGTTTTTGTTCACCAGGTTCTCACTGCTCTTCAGCCGACTCAGCCAGCGTGTGCTGAGAGGCTGCCGTGTGCAAGGCTCTGTACTGGTGCCACCAGAAGTAGGCGCTGCTCTGGGAAGGAGAGTTGGCACAGGACAGAGTAGCACAGTGGTCTCCCAGAAGCCCTCCTGGAGCCTTCACTTTCCTGGTCCTTGGCTCGGTTGTCCCTTCAGGTGGTGGAGCTGTGGTGAAACTCACCTTCCAGGCTGCTGGGGGGCCTGTGGCGCCCGAAATCAGGGCCAGAGCACTCCTTCGCCTTCTGTCCCGAGTCTTAAAAACCAACTCTACCCAGAGTCCTGTGCGGCTGAACTAGAGGAGGGTGTGGGTTGCAGTCCCCTCTCCCACTCTCCATCCCTTCTTCCCCTGCTGCAAGGCCTTAGGAAACCGGCGCCATCACCCTGTCCCCTTCCTGCTCGGCCCTCCCAGCCTTCTGGATTGTTTCAGATGTTCTCTGCAACCACAGCCTCAGACTTGGGCGCCGTGTCCGGGCAGCTGCCCACCCTCCCCACTGGAGGCCTCGCCAGTCCTCGAATGTCCCCCATTTCCCTTCCATGGGCCCCTCTGCCTAGCCCGCCTCTTCCTCCTTGAAGTGGTTTCTTATTTTCTCCCAAGGGGACATAATTGCTCCTCCCCGAGCTCATTTGTACCTTTTCTGGACTTCTCTTATCCCAGTGAGTATATTTAGCCTCTCCCTCTCTCTCTCTCTCTCTCTCTCTCTCTCTCTCTCTCTCTCTCTCTCTCTCTCTCCTCTCTCCTCTCTCCTCTCTCTCTTTCTCTCTCTCTATCAGCGTATTCTTTTATTTAGCAACCCTCCCCCCCCACCCCCAGATCCCATCACGTAGGGGGAACATCGGAGGCAGCCCCTGGGGACACCACAAAGGTCTTTGGGCAAGTGGGGCAAAGTGGGATTTGGTGTCGTGTGTCCTTCCCCGGGGGAGGGCTTTGTGCTGCTCACCCTTTCCGGGAGCGAGGGGGCTTCCTCCTGGCCAGGGCCCTTCACTTGAGATCCCGGCAGTGCCCAGCACTGTCCGTCCTGTGGCTCCCAGAGCGCAGTTTTGCAGCCTCATAGTCACCTTTCCCTATTGCTTGCTCGTGAACCTCCCTCCGTACCAGCCCCTTTTCCCGCTGCCTGCGGCCCTCAGGGTCCCTGCTGACCCTCAGCCTGATTCTAGGCCTGTTGCTTCCAAGGTGGGTTGCTACTCTGGCCACAGCCCTGGTTGGCACCAGAGATGGTGCTGGGGAGGCTCAGGGTCTGTGGAGCACGTGGAAATGGGAGGTCATACTGGTTCTTTCTCCACTGAAACTTATAAAATAAGTGAAAATGATAGCAGTGGGGACTCTGCGGGTTTCCCATTGCGCGGAGGCTGTTGTGAAGAGGCTGAGCAGCGTAGTCTCTGGGGAGTAAGGTCTTTGAGGTCCTCGTGGGTCCGTCAGGGCCTGTGTCTTGTCATGGGGGAAAAGTCAGATTTCATTAGAGAAATGGCTATTTTTTTAGAGTGGGCTTTGCGTGTGCATACCGCAGGGGCAGAGGGATGTGGAAGCTCAGGTGTGGAAGCCCCCTCCTTTTCTGCCCCACGGCGGGGGATGTCGTACCTGGGAGTGGGAACCTTGGGCAGGTGTCCCGCGGGGTGTCTGCAGGGGTAGCCTGCCCCGGGGAGAGCACCAAGGGGAGGCGGACTGTGCATCTCTGAGCCCGGCTCCCACTCCCTCCTGCTGCTTCTCCGTGGCCCTTTCAGGTCCTTCCACGCCAGAGATGGTGCGATCTCTGCCACCGTCAGTCACACTTTGCTGTCCCCACTGTCTGCATGGGCCATGGTGACAAAGCTCCCAGGTTCTGGGATGCCCGTGGGGTGCACAGACCGTCGGTGAAGCTGGCTGCCCTGCCTAAGGCCTGCGGCGGCCATTCCTGCCAGGTTTTCCCACTCTGGCCTCTTCCTCCGTTCTGGCCCCACCGCCGGGTCCCTGTGCTTCGCTGATGTTTCACACCTGCCTGGCTTCCTCGTTTGGACCGTGGGCACCTGCAGGTCAGGATCGGCTTCCAGTTCATCTGCATGTTCCCCGAGCTCCTGCTTGGGTGGAGGATGCTGGTGGCAGAGTAGATTGTGGGCGAAGGCCACATGGGTAGTTCTGATAGTAAGGAAAAATTAATATTGATGTTGGGTTTACCACAAACTTGAGATGCATTATATTAATTATCTTCAGAGAAGGGAAGTTGTTTGACAACAACCTACAGGCTGCTATAAGGATGGTACCTCCCGGGTTCCTGTCCAGGGTTTTGTCCAGGGCTTTCTGATACGGGTGGATGAAAGACCTCACATGAGCTTTGATTTTGGTTTTTTTCTTTTCAGGCTCTGGTGTGTGCTGGGCATGTGCCTTACCGGCAAACCGACACCAACCCTCAGCCCCAGATCTTTGAGTAGAGGGCTGGGAGAAGTGACAGGCTGATGGGTGGGCCTGGACTGTCGACTCCTTTCTAGCCACAGTGTCCTTTCTAGCCACAGCGTTTTCTATTTGTCCAAATGATTCTGTTGTTGGGAACAGTGAGGTGCCCTGAGGACTGCCATGCAGACGCCTGGGGCCTTCCCTGGGGTGCAGGCTGTCCAGTCAGGTCAGATTCCTGTGGGTTGAGCGCTGTTTGGTGAGCTTTCCAGACAGGCCCTGAAGGAGCATCAGATGGCTGACTCCTGGGTGAAAGGTAGAGGGGGTTTGGAGAGAGCCTGTCACTTGGCAGTACCGCCCAGCCTGCAGAGGGGTCTTGGCAGAAGTTGGGACCTGTAGGTACCTTCTGCCTACTTCCCTGGGTACACCACACAACCGACAGACTTTCAAGCTGAACAGTTCTGAGTGATTGTTTACTTTATTGAGAAATGTCTTTTATGTGTCTGTCTATTACCTGTTTATTATTGGTACTGGCAATCAAGCCCAAGGCCTTCACACTGAACTATACCCAGCCCATTTTTAATTTTTGATTTTTGGGATAGAGTTTTGTTAAATTACCCAGACTGGATTCAAACTGGAGATCCTCCTGTCTTAGCCTCTCAGAGTCTTGGGATTACAGGCCTGAGCTACTGGGCCCTGCTTAGGACTGAAAAACAGTACTCCCAGTTTCTGTTAAGTAGGCAGCTAGTTGCATGGAAGTTTTTGTTTGATCTCATTTGAATGCATCTCAAATACTTGGCTAAAGGGAGTCTCAGCAGAGAGAAATATACAATCTTAGGAGCTTTGCCCTTTGAAGTCTGTCAGACTTGGTGAAGAGGCATCTGAAAAGTTCTGGCCATTGAGAAAAGAGGGCTGCAGCCGTCACCACTTTGATGCAGTCACCACCCCTTGTTCTAGTGTGCTGTGACCCTGGGGTTCTCAGATGTTAGCAGCCACCCCACGGACGCCCCTGGCAGCTCTTCTTGGGTTCCCTCAGTGGCACTTGGTGACTGTCTGCCAACTAGGTCCAGTACGCATGGGTGTGCAGTGGTCCTGCCTAATGGTGGCCCCGTGGCCATGTGGTTCCAGAGCCAAAGTCTTGCCCTTGACCTCGCTGCCACCTTATGTCACACTTCTAGTGACCACATGGAACCCAAATCTGCCCCGTGTGCCTCAGGTGCCAGTACAGGTCACATACTCATTGGAAAGGCCAGCTTCTAAGTTGGCAGGCTTCCTGCCATCTGTGCCAGCTTGCTATGACCTGGGCCTTGGGCCCCAGGGTCCTCTTGCCCTGCCCTTCCCTGCCCTTCCCTGCCCTGTATGAGTCTGCTAAGCCAGAGGTGTTTTCTTGACTGGCTGTGGATAATATTATCACCTCCTCCCTCACCCCAGTGCCCTGGACTGGCCAGTGGGCAGGACATTGTACAAGCAACAGCTGTTGTTTTGATACAAGTTGTACTCACTTCACCTTTTTTTTTTTTTTTTTTTTTAAATGTGATCTTGGGAATGGAACCCGGGACCTTGCACACGCTTGGTGAGTGCTCTGCCACTTGGTGACACTTTCGGGACACACCTTACCTTTTGAGCTACCAGAATCTATAGACCATTCATTCCAGGCTCTGCCCTCTGCAGGTAGACATGCACATTGTGACTGCAGAGGGTTGTGTGTTTAACATGTTTCATATAGAGTATATTTCTGCAGCTGCACATATATGTAAATACTTTCCCATTGTAGAATTTTGTTTTTTGGAAACGGGGTCTTTTTGTGGTTCCTCAGGCTGGCTGGCTTTGACAGTCATACTGTCTCAGCCTCGCGAATAGCTGGGACTACAGGCATGTGCCACCATACCTGGTAGCAGGATTTTAATATTAATATATATGGTCATTTTCTCAGTTAAATAACATGTGCATATAGCAAAATCAGTCAACAGATGCACGTGTCAGAGTCAGCCAGCTCTGGCTGCTGCTTCTGAGCGCCGAGCCCAGTTACAGGTTTCTTCTGTGTCTCTGGAGATCTGCAGAGCTTGTGTGCTAGCATCATACAGATAATCTCCAAAGTGTTGCGTGGCACTTGGCTTTTTTTTTTTTTTTTTTTTTTGGCACTGCTGGGGACTCAATCGGGCGCCTCTGTCCTGAGCGGTGTTACTCCCCCAGCCCTTTGTAGTTTGCAGTTTGAGACAGGCTGTCTCTGAGCTGTCCAGACGGGCCTTGATTTATTTCTTTTGCATACATATGTCTTGACGGCCATCCTGTCCTGCCCCGTATAGTACACGTAGGACTGTATGTTGTCCCCACTGCCAAATTGTTTACGAGTGGCCCTGCCACGTATGCTGTGTACTTTTAGGGTGTTTAGGTTGGCTCTGGGTTTTTTGTATTTGTTTTTATTATTTATTTTATTTATTTTTTTGCTGCTTGTGACTTAGTGCCCGTCAGCTGTGGGGGACGCTCTGTGCTCCTGTTTACATGCGACTTATGACTCACGGGCTGAGGATTCTGTATTTCAGGGCCCTGCCTGCCCCTCCCCGCAATGCTTTAGATTCCCTTATTATTGCCCGACACTTTGAGTACAGGCAGGGCTTAGGCAATAATAAAACAGTGTTTGGCTTACCGTTCGATGGCACCTCCCGCGCCTCCCGCAGCCTCCCCACGGCCTGAGAAAGGAATGCCTTCTTTTAAAGGACTCCTCAGAGAGTCTGGGCCCTAAATTCAGCTACCATCTGGGGTGGTGACAGCGCCACAGGTCGGTGGCAGCTTAGGCCCTCCTCCTGGCTGTGCCAATCTGTTCCCATGGTGGCGGGTGGTGAGTGGTGGCGTTAAATTTGGGGACCCCTGTAGGCTCCTCATGTAGCTCGCATATGTCTGCAGCGTGGGGACAGGAGCGTGGTGGGCCCCTGCAGAGCCCCTGCCTGCTGGCAGCAAGTGGCCTCAGGTATGCAGACGGCGGGTTTGCCACCACCGGGCCACCTGCTTAGCCCAGGCTTCCTGACCCACCTGCCCAGGCACAGAGCTCAGAGCCAGAGGAGTAGGTGGGAAGCTGGGGGAATGCGGAGGTGGGGGCAGCAGAGGCTCCTGCAGACCTCGTGCCCTGGTGACGCTCCTAAAACATACCCCCACCTACTGCCCCTGCTAGGAGGGGGGTCTGCAAGTCACGTGCACCCCCAACATCCAGCACCTCACAGGCTCGAGCAAGCCAGCAGATGCCACTGCTCCGTGGCCCTGCCCGGGCCTTCCCACTGCCACGGAGGCTCCTGGGTCCCCGGAGAGCAGCGCGCTCTCAGTTCGTTTTTCCTCCGAGTCCTCCGTGTCTGCGCGCGATTTGAATGAAGCACCAACTTCTTTTCGGTTCTGTCATGTTTCGGTGTTGGCTCCCGTCCCCTGCCGGAGCCTTTTATAACTTGTGCTGCTGCTGCTGCTTAAATATAGCTGCCTGAGTCCTCCTCCCGAGCAGACTGTTTATATTTTTGCAAGCCTTCTGCTTATCGGCGGCTGCTCCCTCTCCCCTCGCCATCCCGCGTTCCCACACTGGTGGCGGTTGCTCTTTTTCCCCTCCTTCCCTTCTCTGGGATGTGTTTCAAATGTGGTCTATCAAAATGCTCACTGTTTCCCTCTTTGCTGCAATAGCTTTGACATCTGTTCTTGAATGCTGGCCCACGTTATTCTTTTGGGCTTGTTTGCCCAAGATGTGCTTCAATGCCAGAAATATTAAAGGGAGAGCGTGGCGTGGTGGCATCTCTCGCCCTCCCTGGCCACCTCTTCCTCCCTCCCCCTGCCACCACCCTGTAAACTGTCTGATTCTAAGTTGACAGCACCCTGGGTGTTTGTTCCAGCTCTCTGTCATCTTGTCTGGCCGCGGGCCACCCCACAGGGGCACCGATGAAGCGTACGCAGGGAGGGCTTTCAGACCCGTCAGGTTCGTTGTTCCCACTGAAGAGGAAAAGCTGGTGCCACTTTAGGGAGAGGGTGGAGGACAGGTGGGGACGGATGCCAGCCTCTGTCCTGTGTGTGAGTGGAAGGCCTGTCTTGCCCCTTTGCCTCCATCTGCTTAGGCCCCCAACTCTGCTGTGCCATGGGGAGACCTGCATGGAGCTGCCACCTGAGTCCTCAGCAGAACGAGCAAAACCTCAGGCCTCTTGGCGGCGGCCACACATGGCCTGTGCTCCCTCCCTGAACCTGGAGCCCTAACGCCAGGCCCACATGCCGCAGGCTGCTTGGAATAGCTCCTTCCAGAACCTCCTCTCGAAACCTCCGAGGATGGGACACGGCGCCCGACACTGCGAGTGTTTGTGGGCCATGGGGAGCAGAGTTCCCTGCCTGGCAGGTCGTCTTCTGGGGACCCAGCGCCAGTGGTCTTCCAAGGTCAGGGCAGGTTAGATGGTCTGAGAATGACCCCGCCACTGCTAGGTGTCATACTAGAGAAATATTTGCAAGATATTGTCAGTAATTATCCTTGGAATTTGCCTTTTAAAGATCCGTCTTGAAAACTATGGTTAATGGCCCCAAGCACGATACCTGGCCTAGCGTGAGCACACAGTGCAGGGCTGTTTATTGAAAGCAGATTGTATGTGGCTTCCTAAGGGCCCCGGGCCCACACTTTAGAAGGACAGCTAGACAGAGTGCCATGTTAAGCAGAGAACCAGAACTCAGGGGAACAGCCTAAGAGGCATTGTCAGAAGCAGACATGGCGCGGAGGCCCTCTGGGGAGATCATGGGGCACTGGCCCAACCCTAGGGACAGAGTCGTTCGTGCAGTGCGGGCGGTGCACAGCACAGCAAGTTGAGCAAATTTGGTTGTTTTCCACCCAGTGCCTGTGGGATCCATATGAGGTGGAGAGACCACGCTCAGTGTCCTTGTGTGTGTCCCCAGCCCTTCTTCGCTCATGAGTTGGTGACCCGTGGGGCCCAGGGTCCCGTGTGCATGGGATCCCCTCCAGTGTGGGAGCATGCAGTGACAACCTTGTTTTTCCTTTGTGTGTCTCCGGACAGAGAGAACTCGATGCCACCGCAACGGTACTGGCAAACCGGCAGGATGAGAGCGAACAGTCCAGAAAGCGGCTTATCGAGCAGAGCCGAGAGTTCAAGAAGAACACTCCAGAGGTGAGGCGGGCTGCGGCAGCTCGCGGAGGGGCGTGGGGTCCTGCTGTGCTCAGGGCACAGCTCAGAAGCGTCTCGAATTTTGTCAGCAAGGGCATCGCCAGAAGCCCTCGCCTTTCTTCCGTGACTTTCCCGTCTGCATCTTCTTCTCAGCAGAGTACACGTTCCCCTGCCTGTGGGCCTTACGTGGTGCTTGGTGGGTTATCCAGAGTCATTAAAGCGCTGGCTAATCTACATGCAGACGTTGAACACGCCAGGTGTGTGACAGTATGTGGTCTGGTGTGAGGACGTGTTGGCCCTTGAGCTCGCCCAAGCCTGTTGCCCCGCAGGCCTTAAGCGACAACTGCGGGGCCTTGGGCCTTGGGGCTAGCAGAGTGCCGGAGGCTGTGTGTGTTTGAGGTTGGCATCTTGCCAGAATTTCTTGTAAAACAGACATTTCATCTGCTACGGCCTTTTAAATGCCTCTGTGTTTCTTGAAATGCGCTGTAAAGGGCACCGGGAATGCGCCTTCCACGTGCTCGTGGCTTCCTGTAAGTACGTCTGCCGAGGCTGGGC
This sequence comes from Ctenodactylus gundi, assembly GCA_004027205.1. Taxonomy (NCBI): domain Eukaryota; kingdom Metazoa; phylum Chordata; class Mammalia; order Rodentia; family Ctenodactylidae; genus Ctenodactylus; species Ctenodactylus gundi. The sequence continues at coordinate 12,716 of PVKB01007401.1, read as the reverse complement.
AGCATCTGTGTGGGTCTGTCTTCGTGTCTCTTTGTCTCCTTACGTCCCTGTCCCTAACTTAGTGGGTAAGAAAAGGAACCAGAGAGCCCCGGAATGGTGGGCAGCGTTGGCATGGCTCCTGCGGCCCTGCCAGTTTGACTGCTTGGGTTTCAGGCTCCAGGGCTCCCACCCAGGTCTGCTGCACCTTCCACTCGGCCGTGAGTGGGTCACAGCTGTCACAGGGCTCCCTAGTCTTCTGGTGGCTTTTGCCTTATCCTGGTAAGAAGAGGCCTGGAGAGAGCCACCATCTGGGGGAAACATTCCTAACCTGTGAAACGATGTTCCCAGGAAGTCACATGTGAATAATTCTGAGGAGCTGGCTACCAAGGAGCGCTTGTGTGAATCATTGTGGAAATCCAGTAATTAACCCCTTTTCCAGAATGCGGGATTGTGGAGAAAGTGAGGCGGCACAGAGGAAAGGCTCCGAAGGGTTGAATTCTTAGACTCACTTGCCCTGCCCGCATCTCCCGCCCTGAACTTGGCTCTTCTGTGTCTTATTAGACCAAATTGCAAGCGGAAATCACTGTCACTTGGGGGGCAGCTGCCAAGAGGCAGGTAGAAGCCAAGGACCCAGTACAGAACCTCCCTCCGATCGCCCGGGTCTCAGGCCTCGTCTGTGCTGGAAGTGGAGACGTGCCCTCCGGGGTGGCCCTGCTCCTGGCTTTGCCTCCTTTATGCCCATCTCAGTGGCAGCTCTTAGCCACACGTCCTGTCCCACCTGCTGGCTGTCGTCACCCCTGTTTTCTTGCTGCCCTACACTTGGTGAACTTCTGCCCAGGGGTTTTCATCGAAAACCAGGACAAGACACAGGCAGCAGATACCATGCTCCCTGTGAAGAGGATGGAGCAGACAGACCAGACCCCGTCTCAGCCGTGATGGGTGGTATGCCTTCTCCTCTGGCCATCCAGTGGCTCGTGCTTGGGTGTCAGATTTTGATGGAACTGAGTCCTGTCCCTGCAGTGGCCCTCAGCACATCACGTCTGCAGGAGCCACAGAGCAGCTTGCAGGGTGGCTGCCGGAGGCCTCACCAGGGACCCCAGGGAACCCAGCCTTGTGCTTGCAGGGTCCCTCCTCCTCGTCCCAGGAAGTGGAAGAGGCCCGGGCAGGAAGCAGCGGGTGGGAAATGCTGCAGGGCCGTTTCTTGTCAGCCCCTGTCCTTAGACTTTGTCTTCCATGGAGAAAGGGCTCCCAGCCCCATTGCCCAGAGGTGATAGAAGGCGTCACCTGTGTTCTCTTGGCTCAGCCTGTGCAGGTGTTCCATGCTGCCGCCACTGGTGTCTTCTGCTGTGGCGAGCAGAGTGCCAGGAAGTGTGGGGGAGCCACCTGCAGGCTTCTGTCACAGCGGCTTCTGGGAGCTTTCCTGTCTGAGGGCTGTCCTTGGAATCTGCCTGGGGCCTGGGTGGGAATCCTGAGATGGGACTGAGGCACTTATGTCATCAGCAACAAACTTTTGCTTAAAAACTTTGGAGCCATTTGTGGCCAGAGAGGGGGTTGATGGGCAGCTACAGCAAGAGTCCTCTGGGGGGCACATGGAGGGTGCTTATTGCATGCGTGTGCGGTAGAGGGAGGTGCTGTGGCCACACGTCGGAGCCTCAGGTGAGGGCTGGGTGTGGGGCCCAGAGGGGACCCTGGATGCTGCTTTGTTTGAAGTCACCATCTAGGGCTCCCCCTTTATCCTTCTGAGGTCAGTCACTTCCTCTGGCAGGGCCGCCAGATTGTTGCACAGCCAGGAGCTGGGTTATCACTCACCACTTTCAAGCGCTTGATGTGTGGAAGTAAAACTTGCTCAGAGGGTGGTTTGTCACAGGAAGGTGTCCCTTCTATCCCTGGCTTGGGGAAGACCAGGCTCTCGTTCCCTACATGGCAGCGCCAGGCTGGTGGTGGGCTTTCCAGGGTGTCATTACCGTCATGCTGAACCCTGGTGAAGACATCCCCATCCCTCTCTGTTCTGAGAAGGAAGAACATTTCTGTGTTGTGCCCGCCCAATGTCTGCTGCCCAGGATTAGGCACCCGAGACCTCACGGGAGTGTGGCTTGGTGCGTCTCTGCAAGGGATTTACAGTTTCTCAAACTGGCCTTCCCTAGGGGGCCTGGGCAAGGGCTCTAGATTTAGAGGGAGAAGTCAGCCCTGCCGGGCGGAGGCCAGAAAGGGGATCGTACTGACCACAGAGGCTGTCTAGCTAGGGTGCTTACATGGCTGGCCAGGACTTTGACAGGCCCAAGGACCCCAGAAGCCCAGAGGTGGGCACTAAGATTGTTGTAACCTTGAAGAGTTTTCCTTTAGAATAACATATTAAATTTCACTTTGATGTCATTGACTTAATGCATTCATAGTCATTTTGCATTATTGTCTTTTTAATCTAAAAATTATAGTTAATTTGAAAGCGATTACAGTTACTCTGCAAATAAAGTTTTATGTACTTTATTTGAATCAGAGAGGGTCCCTTTGAAAGAAAAAAAGGTAATATTTTCTGACTAAACATCCATCCTCTACTGAATTAATAATCATAGCTGAACATAATAGATGATAGGATATTTCTGTTTTATGACCTTTTGTATTCACTGCAGGCCAACTTACTGCCTCCATGTTTGGGGGAAATTTCTTAACCTAAAATAGCACCAGTTTTCTCACCTATACAAAATGTAATGCCAGCGCTGAGCTCACAGGGTGGTTGTGTGTGTGTAAGCAGGTGCATGCGTGTATAAATGTGTGCGTATGTAATCCTGTGTGTGCGTGCGCGTGTGTATAAGCATATTTGTGTGTGTGTGAAGGGCCACACACAGTGCATATTTGTTGTTAGCATTGACCGGAAACACTTGCTGGGTGCACTTAATTCTGCAGAGCCGATTCAGGGACCTTGGAAAAACCTGGGGTAACCTAGTTCATTTCAACTTAAAGTATTCCCGTAGTTGGTTTGTAATAGCAGTTCATCATTTTATAAATATTTACGGCACACCTTCCACGTGCCAGATGGTTCTGTCCTAGGGAAAACAATTCTTTCCTCATTCTTAAGTTTCTTACCTTTCTCACCAGACAGTAGGACACAGCGTCTTAATGGCTTTTTTTGTTGCTGGGATGCAATACCTGACACCCACAGCTTAGGGGAGGAAAGGTTTATTTTAGCTCACAGTTTCAGAGGGTCTCAGTCCATTTCTGGGCGACCCACAACGGTGGGAGGGCTTAGCCAGAGAGGAGCTTGTTCACAGCATGGCAGAACAGGAAGCAGAGAGAGACAGAGAGGGGAAGCACAGAGCTAGCGTGTATTCTTCCAGGTCATGTCCCAGTGGTCCGCCTGTCCCGACCAGGTCTGGTTCTCAGCAGCACAGGAAACTGTGGACTAGCCCCCATGACCAGTCATCTTCCAGGCATAGGCTTTTGGGGGAAATTACAGATGCAAACCCTAGCACGCAGTAGTGCCACGTAGAGAGCCCTAGCACCCGCATGCCTGCGGGCTCTTCCCCTGAGCGTGATGTCCATGGTGACAGCATTGTCTGAATAAGTCACAAGTGGCTCCGTCACCTGCAGTGTAGACAAACAGTTCTATGCCACCGCCTCTAAAAAACTCTACCTCCTTCCTGAATGATACACAGCTGGGATCTTCCCATGTTGAATAGTCAGTCTGGGTTAGTTGGACCTTTTTTGGACACTATTGGAAACTTTTTTGTCCTTTCAAATCTTTGTCTTTTGGCCTAAAAAATGTATGGTTGGGGTCTCTTAATGAAAAAGCACAGATTAATTCTCATAAAATAATTTTGAGTTAAGGTTCCCCCCCCCCCCCCACTTCCTGTCCTGGGGATTGAACCCAGGATGTCAGGAATGCTAAGCAAGTGTTCTTACTACTGAGCCGCAGCCCCATCCGTGAGCCTTGGTTTTTGACCTTTAAAATATTGATACAAGTTAAGGGCCCTCCGGCCTGAGAAGTGACTGTGTCTGCAGCGTCTGGGGCCTCCCTAGCACTTTTCTTTGGGTGCCTGGTTGAGAACACGGCTCTCTAGACACCCGTTTCTGGTTTCTACTGCCTTGCCATGCTGTGCAGGTATCTTCTGCTTCCCTCTTTCTCCTTGTAACCCAGGGAGGGAGGGGAAAAAACCCGAAGAGGTAGGGCTCCAGAACTCCCTGGCAGTGACAGAGGTGCACCAGGATCTGAGCCCTGGGGTCTGGGGAAGGGACGCCAGGGTTTGACCTGTGACTCCACAAGCCTGGAAGGCTGGTGGTGTGTGTGTAGACCAACCGCCTCCCCGCCTCCAGGACATTTTCTCAGCCTTTTGCAGGCAGCTGCTTTTCTCCTGCTGAGCAGAGGTGCAGGCTGAGTCCTGGTTTCCCTGGTCCTGGGTGCCCCTGGACGGGCGAGGTTGCAGGATCTTGAAATGTGCCGTCACTTCTCATCACGAGAGAGGGGTGGCCTCGGCGTTTCATTCTTCTGCCTAGGAATTGCATAGCTCTTGAGTTTTCCTGTGGTAAAGTTTGGTGTCTGTTCCTCAGCACCCCTTCTTCACTGAGTCAGGACTCGAGCACGGGCCATCTGGTCGCTGAGCTGCTGGTCTTAGTTGCACGCTAATGGGAGGAGTGAACAGTGGAGACCCTTTGGAGCCCTGGGGATTCAGGGGGTGGGGTGTGCTGGCTTCTAGGCAGCTCCCTGGCCCTGCTGCAGGGAGTTACGCGGACAAAGTGGCTGGTGACTCTGGGGACCAGGTCACTGGTATGGTGTGTCTCATTCAGGCCTGCACTGGAGTAGACGCTCGCCCGAGGCTGGCTCTAGGTGGAACCGGGCATGCCATCCTCTGTGGGAGGAAGGGGTGCCACACGTTCCTGAGGGGCTGTGATTTCCTCATCAGCCTGTACCCCGGACACGTCCTCGTCATGTCCAATTGCCGGCTCTGTCCCAGATGGTTGTAGTGGTATCTTTTTGTCAGACTGTTATTTGATCTCCATTTCCAGGGCAGCCGGCTCGTTGCCCCCTGCTGCATTTTTACCCAAGCATCTTCTGCTCGTGGGAGCATTCATCCTCCTGGCGCCTGCTCCGTGGTACCCCTGGGCCTCTGTGCTTTCCATACCTGTCCTGCCTGAGAGCCTGTGATGTCCTCCTGGCAGCTCCCCTGCTCTTGGGCCTCAGGTCCCTGGAGATAGGCGTGAGCATGGGCCTTCTTCTTCCCTTGCTCCCTCTCCTACGGCAGGTGGGCCACGAGTGAGGCTAGTTGCTGCTCCCAGAGCCCAGTGTGCCCAGCCTGTGACACGGAACAGGCATTGCTGCATGCCAGATCTCCCTTTTCTCAGGCCTACAGTCTTTTCCTCCTGTTTACCACTTGGGCAACAGCTGAACTAGCTTGAGAGACCACGTGGAGCGACACCCTGTGCCATCCATTAGTGGCTGAATCTGCCCCTGCTTTCTAGGCAGATGGGGGGGGGGGCAGGAGGGGTTTCTGCTTGTTTATCGATCAATTGATTTATTATACTAGGGAACAAACTCAGGGCTTTTACGCTGAGCTGTATACCCAGCCCAGTTTGTTGGTTTTGATTTTGAGACAGTCTCGCTAAGTTGCCCATGGACTTGAACCTGGAGTCCTCGTGTCTCAGCCCCCGGGGTGTCAGAACAATGGGCCTGCGCCACCAGGAGGTACTCCCCAGGTCAGGTGCAAAGCCTTGGGCCCACTGTCACTTCCTTTGTGCTGGCTGTCCATGGAGGCCAAGAGGACACGGTGGACTTGAGGATGTGTCTCCCAGTCCCTGTGAGAAGTGGACTCTGACGAAGGTGACAACGGAGGGCCGTGCTGTAGCCGTGGCCGGAGCCCAACTGCATCACGTCACTCCTCAGCAGCCTTTTATAGGCACCTCGGGGAGTGACTCAGCCTGGAAAAAAAGAGTCACTTAAGCAAAGTGGCCACTCCACGCACACATCGAGCACCGGCTGCAGGGCTGCCCAGGCGGTGACTGTGAGGGTCCAGGGCGAGGCACATACTTAGGAGAATGCGATGGTGACGGCCGCCTTGGGGGTTGGTGTGGAGAGTCGGTGAGGCCTCGTTGCTTGCTTCTGACAGCAAGTATGCTTGATGCGTGTGTGCGTGCTTTGTGTGCACGCATGAACACATGCACACGCGCTGCTGAGTTCTCAGCACTTCCCTTAGTTTCCACCATTTGGCAGACCATGAAGGCCTGCGTGACTTGAGTTTACCACTCAAGGCTTGGTTTGTCTTGGTGCTTAGTAGAGTCTCAAGACGCTGCACACAACCCCCCCCCCCCACACACACACACACACGGCGGTATCACTTTCCTGTGTCACGTTGCACACGTTAAGTCGGCTGCATTGAAGACTCACGCCACTGATTTGACAAACCATGGCCTGCAGGGAGGCGGGTGTATGCAGCCATGTCCTGACACGTGGCCACTAGGGAAGCACAGTAGGGACAGGGCGTTTCCAAGCTGCAAGAGCAGGGCTCGAGTGCGCCCATGCTAGGGGTTCAGATATCCCTGCTGCTAGTACGCCACCTGTCCTGGCTTGAGAGTCTGGTGCAGCGCCTCTGTTGCTGTGTCCCCTGCTGGCGCTGTTGCCTGCTCCCACTCCTGAAGCCCAGAGGCTGCAGGGGAGGGGCTCTTACGCACACACATTCTCTCTCTCTCTCTCTCTCTCTCTCTCTCTCTCTCTCTCTCACAGAGTTACTGGGGATTAAACCCGTGACTTTCCCACGGAGCTCCATCCTTAGCCCATTTTTTATTTTTCATTTTTAAACAGGGTCTCGCAAAGTCCTTTGAGTGCCAGGCGGGAACTTGCAATCCTCCTGTCTCAGTCCCCCAGAGTGCTGAGATTACAGGCCTGCACCGCTGGGCCTAGCTAGGAGCTGTGTCTTACACCTTAAATTCTGTGGGCACTGAGTCACTACAATATGAGATATATTATCTTGTTAATAGCATTCATATGGCAATCTTTCTAAAACGGAGGAACTTCTTAAAAAGTGCTAAGTACACCACACTGCAACAGTCATTTCCAAGTGGGCAGGTAATAAATGAAATTTTATTGGATGCTTACACCTTAATTTTTGGTGCAAATTTAAAAAAAAAAAGGAATTCAAGAACTACCTTTATTTCATAATTCTTCAGAAAATTAACCACAGAGTTACTTACCCTCTGTCCCAGGAGCTCTGTCCTAGGTCCATGCCACAGAGAACTGAAGCTACACATTAAAACATGAGTTCCCACCATGGCATAATTCCGAATAGCCAAAAAGAGGAACCAGATGCCCACTAGCAGACGGATAGGTCAGGGATGTATGGTCCACCCATACAGTGGACTGTTAGTAAGCCAGGAAGAGGAAGAAAGTACTTCATTCATTCTAATAGGGATGAAACAAAAGTACTATACTAAATGAAAGGACCCAGACTAAATGCTGTGTGGTTCCATTTCCATGAAATGTCTGGGAGAAACAAATTCAGAGAGACAGTAAATAGGTTAGTGCTTCTATTTCCAGGGGCTAAGTGCAGACATAAAGTCTGACAAAATAATTCTTCCTCCTCCCCCTCCCCCTCTTCTTCCTCCTCCTCCGTTTCCTCCTCTTCCTCCTCCTCCTCCTCCTCTTCTTACTGCATTACACCCCCAGAACTTTTTTTGTGTGTTTGTTTTTTAGTAATTTTTGAGATAGAGCCTTGGCAAGTGGCCGAGTTGCCCAGGCTGGGCTTGAACTTGGGATCCTCCTGCCTCTGCCTCCCAAGCCTGGGCCACCACACCCAGCTGGTTTCTTATAGGTGATAAAAATGGTCTGGAATAAGACGGGTAATAGTTGCACACATCTGTGTACGTGCCGAGTACCCCTGAGCTGCGCACTGTAACGGGCTGAATCATGTGCATATAAGTCACTTCTCAATCCGGCTGTGATCTTTTCGAGGTCCCTCCATTGGTTGGGCGCAAGAAACCCTGGAAATTGTTCTGTTGATGTGTTCGCGTCTCCTCCAGCGACTTCCCGTCGGCACATACCCCGTGGGTTTTCGTTTCTGCAGCGGTAGCCTCATTGACAGAAAGGCTATTCTGTATTCAGCAAAACTACAAAGCCCAGACGATCAACTTAGCTGTTTAATCATTCCAGACTCACCCAGTTACGTTATAATAAGACTTTAACTAGAACAAGTTTAAAGATTAAAAGTGAACTTTTAACTGTTACCAATTAAACTCTGTAAAGCAGTTTATCAAATGAAGAAATTCTTCAGGACAGGTTGCCTTGAGTGTGACAGAGAAGTGGACACAGTCCTGGGCGTATTCGGACCCTGTCGGGAGCCTGAGGTGGCAGTGGCCATGTTGTCCTCCATATTCTAGGAGGGCCCCCTCACCCCGTCCCCTGCAGGCCCTGGATGGCTCTGGAGGCCTGAAGAGCAGAGGAATTTCCTGGCTTGCTTGTGTCAAGCAGTAGTCAGGTCCCATCTCTGCTGCCTGCTAGCACTGACTGTCATTTATAGCTGTCCCGGCACAGAAATAGGATGCTCTGCCTGTTTCAGGTGGTCCTGGGGGGAGAGTGTCCAGTCCCAGGCCAGTGGTGTGGGTGTTCAGAGCAGTGACACTGAGTAAGGTCACTAACCGTCATACGTGTGTGTTCTCTCTCTCTGCCCCGCTTCCCTTCTGCCTTCCTCCTCCTTTCTTCCCTCTCTCTTTCTGCCTTGGGGACTGAACACAGGGCCTTTACACTCAGGGTGCTGTTTGGTTTGTTTTTTTGAGGCAGAGTCTCACTGAGTCCCCCGAGATGGCCCTGAACTTGGGATTGTCCTGCCTGGCCTCCCTAGTAGCTGGGATTGGAGGATTACAATTGTGTATGCGGCTTTTGTATAAACAGTCGGTACACACTGAGTACCCCTCATCTCAGATGCTGGGGAGGGGAAGTTTCTCTGAACTAGGGATTTTTTTGGACTTGGGGATATTTCTGGAGACGTGACCAGTTGAGTATCCTTAATCCAACTCTAGAGTGCTCCAGAATTTGAAATTTTTTGAGCCTCTCAGAGCCCTTGGGATTTTTCAGATTAGGGAAACATCAGAGGGGGCCAAAGTGAAGTGCACAGATCACGTAGTAGGTGGCACTGGGAGAGTTCTTAGATCCTGAGTGAAGAGTCCCCCTTTCTGTTCTGCTGTGAGACCCTGAAAGCAGCCAGAGCCACAGGGGGGTCGGTGTCAGCACGGGCCCTGGTCTAGGGGCAGCAGGGCCCCCCCGCCACGATGTACTCTTCATGAACCCCGCTTGCCGGCCCCTCCAGTCCCAGGCTGAGCCGTCCACACGGCTGGCCGGCGGTCCCTTTCCTTCCTGAGCCCCCGTGTCACTTCCTGCGTGTGTCTCGCGGTCTCTAATGTGCTATTTTAAGCATCATAGACAAATTATCTCGGAGTTTAATAGTCATCAAAGGGAAAGGACTGTAGTTAGCTTCACGCGGGGTGGGGTTTCGTGGCAGTCTCGCTCAGCCACGTAGCTGCTCTGAGCCTCCATTTTCTCATCCAAACCCTGGCAGTGGTGGCCGATCCCTCAGAGTCCCCACGAGGCAGGTGCACAGTGGTGGGGGTTCCCGGGTAGTCTGGCAAGTCACAGAAGGTCAGTAACCAAGTGGTACACGGGTGTGTGTTTCGGGAATCGACTCTTACAAGGAAACGCTGTGTTTGCAAACACATTTTAAACCTGTGCATGAACACTAAAATTTAAAAAAAGAAAAAATCTCCCAAGCATAGTGTAGAGCCTAGTTCAACTGGACTTGAATAAATCCAATAAAATAAAAATATTCCTCCCCCCAGGGCTGGGTTGCCGGCTTCCCTGTTCGCTCTGCTTTTCCTGAGCCGCCTTGCACGGTGGCCAGAGCTTGTCTCCTTGGAGCTGCAATTTGCAGGAGAACATCATTCTCTACAGGACGTAATCACAAATGTCCTCGTGGTGCCTGGTGTCACAGGCCTGTGTTCCTAGCTCTCCAGCAGGCTGAGGCAGAAGGATCACAGGTTCAAGCTCAGCCTGGGCAGCTTCTCAAAATCAAGAATGGTCTGGGGATGTAGCCTCGTGGGAAGGCTGTGGATTCCATTCCCAGCACCCCAGAATAAACAGCCTGGTTGAGTGCAGGTTTTAGAGTATAATGGCTAAACGTGAAAGCTGTAAGGTTTGGTTGAAATTGTTTATTCATATTTGTTGAGTACTTCCTAAGAGCCACACACTAGGCAAGCGCACTGCATCTGTTCCCGTGCTCCTTGGGGTGCCCTGGGCGTCAGGTGTCATCAGTGCCCCTCACTCCCACCCCCAAGCTGCCGGGATGGTCCCCAGCAGTGGGAGCCATGAGACTGAGCGGCAGCCAGGGAGCCAGCTGCCTCCCTCGGGCCCCAGGGCCGAGTTTCGTTCACTTAATTGTAAGTGGTTCCTCTTCTGTTAAAGAAACAAATGATTTTGTGTCTTGCTTTGTAGCGGCGGACTCATTTAAAGGGGTGGTGTGTGTGTGTGTGTGTGTGGCCCAGGGAAGAGCACTTAGAGGCTAGAATTTGTCAGTATCTAAAATCCTTCCAAACTTGTAAGATTTTGTTACGGACCAAAGGCTAGGGAAATTGCCCCTTCCCTTTTGAGATTCTATCAGTCAAGTGAGAGGCCTTTGGCTCGTAGGCCCCTGGTTCTGAGGGCTGTTATCTTGGTCTTTCTGTGCCCATGGGACCCAGATAGGGACAGGCTGAGGTTGGGGGTTGTCTTGGACCGTTGGTTAGGTTATTAGGCAGTGTGGTTCCTCGTGGTAAGGTGCATAAAAAGCAGGTTTCTAAGGAGTATTATGAGTCTGTTCAGTAGATTGTGGTGACGTATTGGAGCCAGGGTCCCATGTGGATGGGGTCTAGGGAATGTCACGGAAGAAGCTTTTAACTGGGAATCAGTGGACATAAAGCTGAATTCTGGCTCTGTTGCTGCCAACTTGATTTGCGGTGTGAGCAGGCAGTGTCCCCTCTGTGTCTGATCTGAGAGGAGATGTGGATGTAGGCCAGAGTGGCCAGGAGCCCCATGGCCTGTGGATCCAGAGCCTCCGGTAGGCCCACGGCCCACCTGCAGCCCTTCTGCCATTGGCCTGGCCTCTTCTACCTCGTGGGCTTTCACAGCGGGAGTCGGCTGTGGTGCAGGGCTGTGCTTGGTGATCCTGCTGGGCTGGGTGGGGTAGCTTTGGTCTAGGGACCCTGCAAATGCAGGGACGACACAGGAGTGGCTTATAACAAAAGCTGACATTTCCTGAGCACTTGGTGTGTTTCGTGTTTGACATGTGTTAAGCACTATGTCAAATACTCTGAACACACTAGCTGACTTACCATAACTTAGACATCCGTCTTCAGTAGATACAGTATTTATCTCTGTCTCGGAGAAAGGGAAACTGAGGACTAGAGAGGAGATAACTTGCGTCTGCTGTCATAGCCAAGACCGTAACTGAAGTGCCAAAGTTGGCAGGAGATGTTTTGTTTTGTCTTGCCTTGTTTTCTTCTTTTTCAGTACTGGGGGATTAAACCCAAGGCTCGTACGGTGAGCTACATCTCCAGGCTGGGCTTGAATTTGTAATCTCCCTGCCCCAGTCTCCCAAAATGCTAGGATTACAGGCCTGTGCCATCATGCCTGGCTTGGTAGGAGGTTCTCCATCTGGGTACCGGGTAGGTAGACTGCGAGTTTGTGCCAGAACAGGTCCCTGGGGATCCCCACCGCTGCTGCTGGCCACACACCCCTCTGCCACCCTCTACCCCATCCTCATCCCCACCCGGCTTCCCAGCGGACAGTATATGTAAGGGAGAAAGAGAATTTGAACTGCTTCCAAAATGGGCACTTTGTACCCGGCAGTGACGTCCAGCTGTTGCCCCTGCCCCTGGCAGCACCCCCTTCACACATTTGAAAGGTCCCTGGCTTAGCCCACGGCTCATCAGAGCCCTGCTGTGACTCTGTATTTGTGTCCACTCAGACTACTGGGACTTGGTATGCTGAAAAGAAGATCTGCTCCTGTATCTGGGAAGTGTGGGCTCAGGAACAGCTTTGCCCTTGCTGGGGGGTCTGTTTTGGAGGGCGGGTCCATATTTTCCACACCATCCTCCGCACACGAGGACATTGTGTATGTAAGGTTCCGGGCTCTGTTTCTGTTCTAAAAAATACTCACATTGGATGAAACCTTCTCGTCATGAGGAGATGCCACTCATGTAGGAGGAGCCTGGGGCGGCTTGAGACAGGACCCGCGTGGGGTCCCATCTGTAGTGACGAAGTGACCTCACGGCAGCGCCGTGTATCAGAGAGTAATTTTGAATATGAAACTTTCCTAGCAGGTAGAAAACAAAACAAATATTGCTGCACCTCGCCTGCCGGTGGGAAAGACTTGAACATTTTGCTGTTTGCTTCTGATGTTTGAATTTTTTTCCAGATAGACATAAAGTGTTCTATATTCAGCTAAAAGCTCACTTCCATCCTGCCCTGGCCCCCAGCTGGGCAGAAATGCCATCCTAAAACCGCTGCTTTGTTTCTGTGTCCTGCATGTGTTCCAGACAATGTTTTTATGCATCCGTAATAGCTTTTTGTTTTTGTTTTTTTGCTGTTTTTACCCAGCATCCCCCTGTAGAGATGGAGCCCCCTGTACGTCCGTGTCTTGTCTGTTTAGTCCTTTATTTTATTTATTTTTGTGGTACTGGCATGGAGCCCGTGGCCTTCATACTGAGCTGCATGCCTTTTTTTTTTTTTT
>PVKB01007400.1:0-35981 GCA_004027205.1 Ctenodactylus gundi | reverse complement strand
TGGCCTTCATCCCATGCATCAGTGACTCTGTCACAGGCCCCGGAGGCTAAGGCTGCCATACCGCCACCCAACCTTATCTCAGCCCCACTAAGCTGGCAGCCCAGGCCTCACCGAGAGCTCCCCGGGAGCAATTTGTCCCATTTCTAGCTTCTCTTGGCAGCCCACCAGCCTCAAGTTTGGCTGACTGTGGCTCCCTGTGGAAAGGAATGCGACATCGCAGAATCAGGCAGACAGGCAAGCCAGCAATCCGCCGCACTTAGGAATGTGTAGGGCATCAGGCAGACCTAGCAGAGGGACGAGACAAGGAGGCTTCTACCAGGCCTCAAGCTTTGGCGACCCCTTAGTCACATGATATCCCTATGTTTCCCCATCTACCACAATTCCTCCATTCGTAAGGCCTAATCATAGTATCGTGGTTTGGATCTGGAATGTCCTCCAAAAGCCTCGTGTATTTGAATGTTAGGGATTGTCGTGCGCTGTTGAGAGGTTCGGCCTGGTCTAGGTGAGCATGTAGATTGGATTACAGTGTAGTGGGGAATTACTACCCCCTCCACACCTTCCACTCCTGGAAGGGGTGGAACACTGAGGCTGGACCCCGAGGGGGTGGATCAGTGGGACGGGACCTGGAACTACTTATATAAATATGTTGCTACCTTCCTCTCTGAAGAGACTGGACTTGATGGGCCTTGGCTTCCTGTTTGTAAAGTTCTGAGGAGCTGCCTCCACCTCTGCCTCTGCCATGTACTTCCACTATGCCAGCCAACCTTAAGTGGACTGTGACCTTCTAAAACTGTGGGCTAAGATAAACATTTCCTCCCCTAAATTTGTGTATGTCAGATATTGAGTCACAGCAACAAAAAAAGTAATTAAGGCACATAATAAGTGCATCATCAACATCTATTACACACACTCCCACACACACACACATCTGCACACACAACAAATGAAATATGCCAGCAATGAGCTTCCCTGACCCAGTAAGGATGGTAGGGAAAAAAAGTAAAATTAAACACCAATTAATACTGCAAATCCAAGATCTCTGATTTACAGACACAGAGACTGTTATGGGCTAAAATTTATCCTTTCAAAATTCCTATTTTGAGGTCATAACTCCCATTGCCTCTGTATGTGACAGTATTTATTTAGCAAGATGGTTAAGGTAACATGAGGTCATATGCGGGGGCCGGAAAGCTCAATGGCTGGTGGCCTCAGAAGAAAACAGGTTAGGACACAGTGACACAGGAGGAAGACCATGAAAAAAGAGATGGAGGAGACAGTCACTGGCAAGTCAAGGAGAGAGTTTTGAAAGAAACCAATCCTGCTGACACCTCGATCTCAGATATTCAACATCCAGAAATGGAAGAAAAGAAAATTCCATGGTTTAAGTTGCCTCATTATAGGATTCTGTGTGCACTGAGACAGAGATCATACACTCCAAATTGAAATCCAAGGCCTAGGGTCTGAGGATTTGTATAAGAATGGGGTGAGAGCCCTGAGCAGGCCAGAGGTGAGGGCACTCTAGTTGTACCTGCTTCACAGCCAACCAGCCCTCATCAAAGCCTCAACCCTGAGATGAGAAACAAAGCAGCAGATCAAGGGAGGAGGGGACACGCCAAGCATGACCTGCAGCCAAGCCCCCAATGCTTAGGATTCCCACTCTCTTCCCTCATGGTCTCCTTTTACCCAGCCCCAAAACTCTTCAAGCTACAAACTCCTCCTTTATTTAATCTTGGCCAAGTCGCTTAATGTTTTTGAACTTCCAATTGTTCTGTTATTAAGTTGGGACAATATCTGCCTTAACAAGTGTTTGTTTTAATTATGTTTGAAAACAAAATATGAAGCCTGATGCCAATAGAAGTCAGTATTTGCACTCCTTCTCATTGCAAGAATAGGTCAAATCCCTTTTCTCAATTTCTCTTTATCTTGGCTGATACAACCAGTCAGTCACCTCAAAAAAGAAATAATGCCATAGTTTGCATTCCCCCAGCACAGACTAAATAAGCATTTGAATCCAAAACTTTTTTAAGTGACTCCTCATCCCCCAGATATTTTAGCAGGGGAGTGAGGAAGCAGGCAACTCAGAGAAGACACCCAGTAATGTTTTCATCAAACAGGGGACCACTGCAGCTTGGCCCTACAAAGGAACTCTGGGAATCGGTGTACATACAGCAAGCACCACATTCCACAGAGCCTGTTCACAACCAACTTCTCTCATTCTCTGTCTGACGGGAGCTACACCCAAGAAGAAGGTATTGATTCAACACTTGCTGACTGACTCTGGTCACCCAAGAGAGACCTCAGGCAATGGTGCTAGCAATTTAGAATCAATCTGAGTGCACTGTGATAAGACTCCTGAGTATGTATGTGAACATTCATCTTCAGAATCATCTTTGGCAGGTGGTTGCTCTAGTTTGGTGCGATATGATTTTGAAATATAAGGAATCATTCCATTTCTTGTGACTCAAATATCAGGCCGACCCATATATGCACCTATGTTATGTGTGCTTTTGCTTTCAACTTCACTCTATTTCTCCCTTTCCTCTGCTTCTTAAAGTGGGTTCCTTTGACTCCTATTGAGAGGTAGAAGGCCGCTCCCTTCATCTTTAACCATGGAATGTTATTTGAGGACTCACTCTCATGGGTCCCTAGCTGTCACACTCCCACATGCAAATGCACATACTCTGCCAATGCACTGTTTATCCCAGCTGTCAGGACAGGATGAACATATGCTATAGCAACAAATAGCCAGTACATTCCAACGATGTAACACAACAGAAGATCGTGTCTTGCTCAGTCCTGTGTGGGTACAGACAGCTCTCTGGGTCTTTGGTGATCGGGCACCCTTTGGCCTTATGTTAAGGACCCAGATATGTATAGGCTTTTTCCAAACTCATGCCTCAGGGAAAGAATGAATCCAAGCAAATCACATTTTGGCTTGTCATTGCCTCATCTTAGAATGACACCCATTTGGGCCACCCTCATCACTTTGCCCAGAAGCAAACATGATCTAACTGCAAAAGGTAGAGAAGTGTATTGTTCAAGTGTGAAAAAAGACGACCAGACATTGCTGCTCAGCAGTAATCTGTGCCAGCCACTCCAGGGAAATGTTCTTGTGAGACCCACTGACAATAGAACCACAGGAGAACATCAATACTGAGTGTAGCTTCATAAGGCCCAGGGAATCCTAGCCTGGAACCAAGATACAAGGGTCAGATTTGCTCCAGGACTAAGGAAGTGTCCTCGTATTATTGCCTTTGTCTCAGAATACTAGGCTTTTCACTCCATCAGTGTGTAATCTGTATCATTTATATTACTCGGCTCCTGGTACGCAGGTACCAAGATAACAAGGTGAAAGCCCAGAGATGCTACAAGCTCACTAGGAGACAATGGGAGAGTTCCCAGGATAAATATGTGACAAGTGACAGTCACAGGCACTGAGTCCAGCTGGCAGACTTCCTTTATGTGTTTATGACAAAAGAGCTTAGAAAGTGAGAGGAGACACTGCCCCAAAGATGTTCAGGATGCCACTCAGGAACCAAACGAGACAACCCACACCAGATACCTACAAGACCCGGATGGACATCAAGATACTAGAGAAGTTTCCTAAGAATTATGAGCATGTAGGACTTTGGTTTCTATCTCACAGGAAGCTGATAATGGATTCCTGGCGTTGGGGCAAAGTACTGTGGCCACACAGTACTAGGACTAGCTCAAATGCAATACTGTAAAGATCAGTGTTATGGACCTTACAGGTAAGTGCTGAGAAAATAAATGGAGTTTTGGAGCCAGCTCTATAGTTCCAGATAACGTAGTCCAAATTCTTTTCCTGCCTTGGAAACATTGACTTTTGCAAATATACAGGCTTGGGGTATCTCTTTTTCTTTTCTTTTCTTTTTTTTTTTTTTAATCTCAACATAAAAATATACTCGTTGTGAGCACAAGCATAGCCTTGACTTCCGAGCTGCTTCAAAAGCAGCCAAATGTGGAAATCTGAGCCAAGAAGCCCCTGTAGCTTGTTCCCAGACCAGAAAACCACAAGCCTCAAATGGAGGAATTGGTCCAGGAGTCTGTGAGGATGGAGACAGCCGTGTCACCCCACCAATGGGAGCGGAGACAGCTCCTCAGAGGGGCTCTGCCCGGTGGCAGTAGGCTAGGCTGGGCAATATTCCCACCCCAGTAGCTTGGAAAGAGGGAGCTACCACAGCTGAGGGGAGACGCTCATAAACCTCGACCCCTGGCCCATCACTGCCACAGCCTTCCTAGGGAGAGAACCTGTCAGCCAAAGATCAGGACTGATGAGGCAATTTCACCCTCTCAGTGGTCTAGATGCCTCTGGATACTGGCAGAGCCACTTTTGGGCTGCGATAGAGCCACTTTCTTTTAAATTGCCTTACATTTGTAGAAAACACTTAGAAACACCGATTTATATCAAGTAATAAAATTTTAATTAACACTCTAACATATAAACCCTGCACGTGTGTGAAGTAGAACATAAACTCAAAGCGATCATTCTTTCAGGATGAGAGAATTACCCGCATGGTTAGAGCAATGAACGGACCCATGTAACGGCTTCATTCCGCTCAAGTAGACACTGGCCGGGTTTTGGAAGGAGACGATTTTGAGTGTACAATTCAACAGTTCTCTCTCTCTCCCATCTCCCATGTGGTCATATTGAGTCTAACGGAGTCCATAAGGAGGAACTTGCACGTCTTGTCCTTCTTGGTGAAGCAGCAAGACCGGCCCCCCAGTGGGCAAGGCTCCAGAGGGATTACCTTAGAATGGGAGCCTTATGGTCCTGTTGCTCCAGGGAGCTGAGGAGGGGCAGGATGAGGAGTGCCACACCAGTAAGTGGGAAGAGAGCAACATTTGAACCCAAGGCCTCCCGTGACTCACATCCATACATCTACCATGACACTTTGCAGGGCTACGTCTCCCTCGGCCATGTTCCTTATTCTATTCCTCTCTTGCTGCATGGTCTTTGGCCATTTCCATAGCCCAAAGCATCAGTTAAAGGGGAAAAAGAAGAAAAGCAATCTCAGCATCCATAACCATGTTAGGAGCTGGCTTCTCTCAGACCCGCGGCAGCCACCGAGGGAGAGTTAATCAACACGCACGCCCTCCTGGCGGTACAGCAACAATCTCGTACCATTCTGGGTCAGACGAAACTCCAGTCTTTCTCTAGCAGTTCGGGAGCTTTCAATTATGCTCTCACTCACACACACCGCAACCTCAGAATGAAAGATCATTTGAGCGATCTATTCTTTAAACATGAGATTAATGTGCAATTCATGGTCAGGACGTGGTGGTGCAAATCCTTCGATCAGTCTGTGTGGGTCCCTAGGCAAATTCACAATGACTTGAAGTCTTGTCTCTGTCTTCCTCACCCTCCAATTTACTGAGAGATTAACGCTGAAAATGCAACCAATATTGAGATTCCTGAGTGAGTCGACTCTCACCGACATATGAAAGAATTAAAAAAATAAATTTCTCTGGAGTCATTTCCCGATGCACAGTGTCTATTTAGCTAATGAACCCTATTAGGATTGATGCAAGCACAAATTATTAGTTCAAGAAAAAGTACCATGTGTCCTTTTGGTGGTCAGTCATCAAGTACACAAACAGCTCTTGATGTTTTTCTATGCTACACACAGTCACCCGTCTGTGTCCAGAGACTCGGTTCCAGGAGCCATGTGAACGCTAAACCTCGCTGATGCTCAAGTACCTTGTATAAAATGTCACCGTGTGTGCAAAGAACCCACACACATCCTCATGTATACCTTAAGTCATCTCTAGATCACAAACAAACCCCAATTCAAGGTAAAAGCTACTATCGTTTCTCTGTATTGTTTGGGGGAATAATAAAGAAAATGGTCTGCGCGTGTGAGTACAGGCACAAAGTTCTTCTCCAAATATTCTGCATCCGATGCTAGTTGAGTCCGTGGGAGCAAACCTGCAGATGTAGGGGTGACTAATTAGAAAATCACCAGGGGTACTGGATATGTCTCAAATACCCTTCATGGGCAAGACGTCTAACAGCCAATCCTTCTAGTTAAGCATTGTCTTTTTCTGCCCATCCTAACAGGAAGCAATCCTGGGAAGCCTGAAATTGGCTCCCTAGGGCCTATGTTCCACTTAGGACGCACGTACGTGGTGGCTGCTCTCAGTGCCGGGGGGATGAAGGGAACGGGAAGGGACTTCCTTGAGAGCCCAGCCTGGGGAGACAGTATCTGCATGGCCGTTACACACCGGGAAGAGAGGCAGTGGTTCACTGTGCAAAGAGCACAGAGCCCACAGCCCCTGGCTCATCTGCTAGGGTGGAGAGAGGGGAAAAGTAGAAGTGAAAAGCAACCAGGATATTTTTAGAAGTCCCGGAGTCAGACAAGGTGAGAAAACGCCCTTCAGAGAGAGAAGCCGAGAGGCGCCAGGATCAGAGCTGCGAATCCACAGAGCGTACTGAGAAACCACCCCTGGTCTGCACTAGGGATGCGCTTAGCTGGCATGAGCCCTCTCTGCCTGGATGGGAGGTGGAGGCTGAGTGTGGGAGGAAGGGTGTGAGTTCAGCACGGAAGGGCTGCTCCCCACTTGGCGAGCGCCTGGCCTTGCAGGTACGCACATGCGCGGTACTCCCACAGCGCAGACAGCGGAGGGCAGGTCACAGAAGCAAAAGGAGTTTAATAGCCATCTTCTCCCAGCAGCATCATGGCCTTTCTTCTGGGTGAGGTGCTGGAGACACCAGGGTGATGAGCCAGGCAGCCAAGCCAGAAGCTGAACTGCACCCTCAAATTCCCCTCCAGGCCCCCATCCCTCTGTGGACTCAGCCGAGCTGCTCCTCCGACGCCTGGGAGCCCCGGGAAGCCAGGGCTGTCAGGCCTGTGCGCCAGGTCCTGCTGGCTGGCGAGCCTCGCGGGACAGAAGCTGCCCCTAGGAAACACTCTCAGAAGCCGCGCCTGTGGCAAGATCAGGAAGGAGGACGTTTGCTCTTGCCCCTCCGCTGCCCTGCAGGGTCTAGCCAGCGCTGTGGGGCAGCTGCACAGACACAACTGTGCGGACACAGGCCCGTCTCGCTCCTCCACCTCCTAACGTTCGCTGAGCCGGCAGCAGCAGGGAGCGGGCACCTTCCTTGCTGGCGTTCTGTTTCTCACCCTGCATTTCTCTCCCAGCGAGCTGCTGCCATCTCCTTACTCACCGGACCCTCCTAGTCCTAGACAACGGAAGACTAGACCACTAGCTTCCTCGTTGCTCCTCAGGGGGAACGGGCACCTGGGTGAAATGCTGCCCGTAGAGGCCAAAGACATGGCTCCAAGCCTGGTTCCTCCATTTTGTTAGGTGTCCTTGGGCAAGTCTCACCCTCTCTGAGTTTCTCCCCGCTTAGCTGTCCAGATGAACTTCATGCGGCCATGGAAGACTCTCCTCACCAGCTACCTGTGGGGCTCTGATGAGAGGACTCTGCAGACCCCCCGTGGAGCCTGAGTCTCCAAGCGCCCGCCCTGGGGCCCCCCACCGCCTCTCCTAAGGAGATGCTTCAGACTTTTATGCTGGAAGCGCTGACTCAGGAGCCACATGGGAAGGACGGAGTGAAGCTGAGCACAGTGGGGCACTTGGTGCGGGGACCAGGACACTCAGAATGAGTCAGTCTTCGCACAGTTTCTCCAGTACTCCCCCACAAGATTCTTCTGGGCAGAACACAATGGCTCTGGGCCAGCCCTGTCTCCAGGGAGGTCATCTTCTTCATGTCAAGGAGAAACTAACTCACATCCTGTGCACTGAACCACCTGGACAGCAGGTCCCTGCCTTCAGAGAATCTCCACAGCACCAAGAGTGGAAATCAAAGCTTGCACAACTGCGGGGGACATGAGAGGAGAGGGAAGGAGACAGGGGAGCAAGAATCGGAAAGACCAGGTCAGGCAGCAAGGGAACGAATTAACGAGAGGGCTTTTTGCCTGTGCCTGGCCGTTAATGTCACAACTTCATGAACAAACTATCTGTGGAAGGGTAAGAGGATTGTGTGGCTGTATTCCACATGTAAAACTCAGAGAGATCCCGTGGGACTCTGGGAAATCATCAAAAACCAGGTGTTAGATTTTCAAGGGGACTCACTTGGGTAAAAGCTAAGGCTGCCTAGTGACATTTCTGATCCCTCTTTGGTAATCAAATGTTCTGGGATAGCAAAATTTCCAGGACACTCACAAGATGGAAGTTAGATATGCCCAGACCTATACACTGAGTCAGGCATGTGGTTGCAAGCAGCTCTTGTCCTGCACAGAGAGGACCTGCCACCGGCCCTGATCTTCTCAGAGACTGCCCACCCCAAGGGGGTCGTGGGATGTGGGGAGACATAAGGACAACAGAAAGGATCTCCCTTGTTCAAGTTGTTATCAGATGGTCTTGTCCTCCCTGGTCCTGCAATGTTGAAAGCTTAATACTGTTGCATAGAAACTGGTGTACCTTCTGCAGATACTTCCTGGAAACAGCTCCCAGGGTCCTGCTGGTGCCTAACCCACCACCTGGCTAAGCCCCGGATGTCCACAACCCCTCCACATTGATTCTCCAGTGCTCCCCATGAGGTTCTTACAGGTGAAATATAAAATGGCTTCAGGACAGCTTCTCTCCAGGGATCTCATCGTCTTTGGGTCCATGAGAATCAAACTCATATCCTGGGCACTGAACCATCTGGGCAGCAGTTGTCCTGACTTCAATCTCCCCCTTTGGGACCCAGGTAGCTACTGGGAACAGCCCAGCAGTCCTGCTTTGCAGGGTGGAGGGAGTCACAGCACCCCCTGTTGCTAAGATCACAGTAAAACTTGCTTTGTCCTGCTGAAACCCCACTCCCTTAACGCAGAAAGAAACGCAATTCCCTACCAATAGGGCAAAAAAGAGAAGGAACCTTCTACAGAGAAATCTGTCTTTCCCACACGTTCGCTACCTCCACTCTTAGGACATTTTTATATCCTTAATTTGAATGATAAATTCAAGAATCACCATCTTTTGATATTTTAAATTTTTTGCCTATTGGGCTTTTTCAAAAGTGTCATCGATGACACTCCTGCACCAAAAAGAAATTGATATTGAAAGAGATTTGTCTTAATAGCCTAGGATCTGCATTTCTATATTTGCCTACCACTTCCATAAAGGAATTGTGTCAACTTACTGTAAATATTTTTTAGAATCAGGAAGAGAAATGTTATTGAGAAAAGATAGTACAATGCCAGGAGATAGACAGTATGTTGTCATAATGTCACTAAAATTAATCTGAACACTTGGCATTGAGTTTCCTGGCAGGCAAAGGAAGAAGGGATAATATATGTATTATTCAACTTAAATGGTCTCTGAAAGAAAATTTTAGCAATTGTTTGAGGACAAAATAATACAACAATTTGTTTAACATATTCTAGAATCAAAAGGAACACTTCTCTCAGAACTTCTTGCACTGTACTCTTATGAACAGAAAATATCTGGCAATATCTCTGCAATTAATACAAGCTTCATCTAAGTGACAGCAATCCTAGGAATCTGTGGAATTGAAAGTTGATATCACAATTCTGTCCTGAGAATATTTGCTTTAGAATTTCAGGCATGCATCCCTCTTCAGTCTGCTTGCTATCCTCTAACACACTACTGTAAACTAGGTGGCTCATAGCAGCAGAAATTTAGTTCTCACAGATCTGAAGATTGGGCTGGCCAAGATAAGGCGTCAGATTTGGTCTCTGCTGAGGAATAATATCTCCTTATTCATCAAAGCTATCTTCTTACTGTGTCCTCAGACAGAGAAAGGATCAAGGCAGCTTCTGGGATCTCTTTCATAAGGGCACCAATTCCACCCATAGTGGTCCCAACCACCCTCATGATCCCTCACCTCACAACACCATCATCTTGGAGACTAGGTTTCAACATGGAAATTTTGCAAAAGACACAAACATTCAGTCCTTTACAGGAGGACAAAGGCTGCTTTGGCGCAAGCCAAGAGCACTTCCTCTGACAGAGGTAGACCTTACCTCTGAGGATATATCTGAGAAGGGGCCCACAGTAGCTTGGGGGGGGGGGGGGGAACTGACCACAGATGAATGAATGAAACTGTGCTGTTGGTTAGTGCAGTAACAGACCCAGGCTTCTTCTGCCATGAGAGAAGCAGCAGGTGACTTGCCAGTGTGTGGGCCTGGCAGCCCCCTCAAGAGGAAATGCTCGTGTTTAACCTTGTCTCAATATGCAAAGAGGCAAGCATCGATTCCAAACAAACAAAAAGTAGTCACCAGGAGCCAGAAGCAGCAGCTGCCTGGTGAGGATGTGATGATGGCTGAAGCAGCCTGTGGCCAACAGAATTCCCTGCCCAGCCTGCCACCCTGTGGGCACAGCTCAGCACCAAGGGCTGTGCCGATGCCTGGTGACAGGTGTCTGGACCCAATCCTCAGCCCTCTGCTTCCCTGGCACACACCCATGGTGCCCACCTGCTGTGGTGGCCCGCTGCCTGTGACGGGCAGTGCAGCTCCCTCAACTCAGTCCTGCCAATTAAATCTGGACTTAATAGAAAGTGGCAGAACGTACAGCCCCTGCCATGCGGAAGGATTATTCCAGCAGCCAGGATGCAGCTGAGCTTCATGGCAAAGAAGAAGCTGTACATCCAGGGGGATCTCAGCTGTCCCCAGCCTGGATCAAAGCAGCAGCATCAGGAGGATGTTCCAACTCCACAGACTTTCAGGGATGTCACACGTTCTGATGGCAGGATGGTGGCACCCAAGAGTAGAAGCACAATCATGTCAAAGACCGGATCAAGCCAAGCCTGAAAGTGTGTGGAGGAGCAGGGCCTTGTATTTAGCAGATGTCAGTGGGTACTGGTTGATTGACAGACAGTGTCTACCTGATAGGTCTATTGTGATCAGGACTAAGTGAAAAAAGTCATGGCAACTCTGGGCACAGTTCAGCACATGCTAGGGGCTGAGTACATGTTCCGGTGGCTGCTTTACTGAATAAGAAGGGCTCAGACGTGTTACCATACACTATGGCCCCTGCTCCTGCTCGCTCCAACCTCAACTTAGTGGGTGCTTACAGAATGCCCCACGGGACAATCTCCAAGTTCAAGTCAAAAATACGTTCTCAGTTTTGTGACAAAAATATCCAATTCGATGTCATTCTCCAAAACATTACTCCTCATTAAAACTGAACCACCCGTGATGTAGTGCCATCATGTTTCGAGCTGAGGGACAGAGGCAGAAAAGGAAGGTAGAGAGGCTTCGGCATCCTCCATTTTTCCCTTTTTTGACTCCACCTACCAGGTTGATTCAGGTTTCCAACCACTTGTGTTGGAGTTCAGGGAAGGAAGAAGGCATAGGGGAGGGAGGAAAGTTCACATTGGCCTCTTTTTCTCCCAGAGGCATAGTGTCATTGCTCTCTGCGTTTCCATGTGATCACGCATGAATTCTCTGAATCTCCCTGCCCCTGGGAGGAATCTCATACTGAAATTGTCTCAATTTAAGGGAAAATTTTGCCCCCTCCACCTTGATTCACTGGTACACCTCCAGTCTCATCCTGACAAAAGGCCCTTCCACTGGCACTGTCTTGGAGGACTTCTAAAACAGCTGACCCCAGCTCCCCTGGGGGCACAGTTGGCACTTCAGCCCCTGGAGACACCACATGCTCCTCAGTGTCCCAGCGTCTCCAAGTGCAGTGCCCTTAGCTTTACTTTCAGTTTCTGCGATCTTTTCTTTCCGCTTTCGCCATTTCGCTCCATCACGCCAGTTGAGAGTTTTCAGATGGGCTGTACCCTCACTTACTACCAGCTCCATGTTTACATCATGTAAGCACCGCGTCCCTTTCTCAGCACAATCAGTGGGGATGTACAAACCCCAGTGGCAGCCCGTGAATAACCACCATGACAGGTTAAAAATATATATAGTGGTTTCTGGAGGTAAATCGGTACCTACCTGATGGTTATTGATTGCTTATGTCGCTGAGTTCGTTCATCACTGCTGACGGGCAAACAGAACTATTGTGAAGGGAGACAACCATGGAGGTCAGCCAGATGCCCCATAGAAGCACGGCCTTCCCTGTGGGCGGATCCTGGTGAGGACAGACTGGGCCGTGGCTGGACGGTGAGGTCTGCAGGCGCAACTCACTACTTCATTTGCAGCATGAAAACACAGGGTCCCTTGTTCAAAATTCCAAGACAACCACCACTGAGCAATGTCCCTACAGATAATCCTGAGCCTTGGCAAGACCACAGGCCATGATGCTGGTCTGCCCAAGGATGGAGAAGAAAAAGAGCAGATGGTGAATGACTGGCACTGCAGAGCCTCTTGGGTTCTGGTCAAGCGTTTCTCCATGAGATGACGGGGAGGGGACAGCTACTGTGCTGATTTGGGGAGGAAGGAACGGAAGTTGTGGGATGCTGTTGTTCATCCAGGACACAAAGGTGACAGACGCAGGATTCGAACCTGGCCTTACCAGTGCACCTCAGAGCCTCCCGTTCTGTCCCCTTCTCCTCAGCTTTCTCCTACTCTCACTGCTGAGCTGTCTGCCGTGAACCCTACCAAGAAAAAAAACAAGACCTGGCTGTTGGAGCTGCCACTTGGAAGCCACCAATGTGTCCACTCATGCTCCCTGAGGAGTTTGCTTTCTAAACTGAGTCTCAGGCTGTGATAGAATGTCTTATTTCCTGTAAAAAGAACTTCCTTCATCAGTGAAGATACAGGAACAAGATCTGGCAAGCTGGTCCATCCACTGACAGGAGACCTGCCATTCCTGTGATGACGGGCACCGGGAATCCACCCTGTACTCCCGCTGCCTCCCGGAACCTGTGGCCTCTCCAGCTCAAACAGTCATGTTTTCCCATTCCAACTGAAGGCTTCAGGATCCATAGAAATGTCATCAAAAGTCCCAGTTCTTATAAAAGGATAATTCCAGCTGTCAGTTGAGTAGAAACATTAACTTGCCTTCTTATAATTCTTCACTAACACATAAACCTTGTAATTGGGAAACAATATACTTCTCGATGTTAGGTCAAGGGCTACATTTGAGCATCTTCGAGCCTAATCTTAAATGATATTCATCGCTGATTAATAATTTTTGGCTTTTTATTCATGCAGCAAGAATCAATACTTTAATTACAGACTGCTTAATAATATTCTTTTATCTGTTCTTTAATGGTGCTGCCACTGTATTTAGATGCAAACATCAAAGGATTTTTATGTCCCCTGGAGCAATTTCTCTTTTAAATACTTTCAGGGATACAGTTGCTTTAAAGCAATAAGCGAACCAAGGAGACGTAGCATGAAATTACATTCCATCTCCAGAGCTTTTGTAATTAAATAAAAACATGTCCCTTACAAGCTTCTAATTCTCCATCAGTGGATTTTCTGGAGGAGACTGGTGACTTTATTAATTAATGCTATCAGTGCTGTGCTCTCTAAGAATCCCCAGGTGGCAAGACATTGTGGGTCCTTCTTGCTACAAGCATTGGTCACTCCTCTTGGAGGTGAGAGGCAGTAGTATACTGGCAAAGACCTGCAGCCTTTGGACCAAGTTGCACCCAAGTTTGAACATCAGCTGACTCTTCCCACCTGGTTAACCTTGAGCACTTTACTCAGTATCTCTGAACCCCAGTGACCTTTTAGTCAAGTAAGAATAATGACAACCCATAAACTTTTGAAAGAATAAAATGGTTTTACACAATGCCTAACATATGGTGCTTTTATATTATTATTATCAGTGACACCAGTGAAAGGCAGAATATTTAAATCTCCCTTATATACAGTTTCTAACATGTTTATCCTAAAAGAAATCACAGCGGTTCCCATGGCTTGGACCACAGGAGTGCCAGGGAACAGCTAAACACAGATTTTTGCAGCATCGAACCATGCAGTTTTCCGGGATATGATGTATGTTTTTTGTAATCTCCTGCTTTCAGTGAAAACCATTTTTAGTCATAGAGAAAAAAGCATATTGGAGCAAAAACACTTAAAAATATGCCCATATTGCTAAGAGAACCGGAAGGATAAGAAATGCAGCTAAAGATACTTTCTCAACACTGTTTTCAGATTTTCAACCTGTGGGATGTTAGAGGTCTTCCCCAAGGATAAAGAAATGCCTCTCATTTCGTTCACTTATTCCTGGGACCTTTCTAAGAGATTCTAAACTCACCAGAGCAAAGCTCAATTTTTTTTCTAAATCTTAAAAAATTGAATATGAATATAACAGCCTCTTGGCGACGATGCAAGTAGAGTGGGTGAGATCTAGGGAAGGGTCTGTTGGAAGCAGACAGCATCATTCTCTGAGTGTGTCCTATGGCAAAGGCCACATTGCAAAGGTAAGAGCTTCTCCCACGGGGGGAGATAGGAGCTAGGCGGGAGCAGCTGGGAGGTAATAGAATTATGGGGGGTTAATCCACTGATTTCCTGCTGTGAGCGGTGAGGCATGGTCAGAATAGGAGGGTCACTGGGGCTTGCTCGAGAACAAGTGGGTCACAGGAACATAACCCGGAAGGTTGCACCCTGGCTCCACCCTTCCTTGCCCCGTAGGCTTCCTATCCGGCAAGGGATGAACAGCTTTTCTCCAGCTAGACCCTCCGCCAGAGACCTCCTGCCATCACTCACGAATCGACTGAGACCTTCCAAAACTGTCAGCTAAGAGAAACCTTTTTCCCCTTAAACTGGGGAGAGCATATATTGCATCCCAGAAAGGAAAAGGAAAAAACACAGGTTACCGCTCTGGTTAGGGCTCTGAACTTGCTGACCAGGCCGTGTGAGGCTGGATGGCCTGGGATGTCACAAAGAGCACAGTGACAGCTGCAGGTGAGAAACTGGGAAACTGAGTCAGGGGCTGCATGTGACCTCAGAGTCCTTCTCTGTGTTACACCTGAGCGTGGTGATTACCATGTATGGTGGTAAAGATAAACTCCTCATGGCTCTACCAGTGGCAGCTAGCTCTCCTAAGTAACTTTCCCCAACCTACCTTTCAAACGGCCTTCTTCATGGTATCATGTGCCACCATCACACCCCACTCACACCTGTCTCCGTGTGAACACATGGTTTCCACAGCTGGGGATACTCACTTTCCCCTCTGGACAGTCAAGTCCTTCTGTCCTTTAAAATAGATTAAAGCTGGGCATGGTGGCATAATCCTGTAATCTCAGCACTTGGGAGGCTGAGGCAGGATGATTACCATGAGTTCAAAGCCAGCCTGGGCAACAAAGTGAGTTCAGGACTAGCTTAGACTACAGAGCAGGACCTAGTCTCAAAAAGTTAAAATAAAATAATAAAATGAAAGACATAAAGACTACCTCTCCGAGAAATTCCACAGGGCCGCTGCAACTTACTAAGCTCCCTCCCTGTGCCAACAGCTTGAACTCCCTCCTGGCAGTTGGGGGAAGGTTCTCATCAGCAGGGCTGTGTTTCTGTGACCACCCTGCCCCTGTGTATGGAGTGGAATCTATCACATTCTAGAATTCTCTGACACCTGCTAGGTCTCATAGAGTTTTATTGGAGGCTTCAGGTACATTTTCACAGGGTTTTTGCAATTTTGAGCAAGTTAATGTCAGCTGTGATAGAAAAGACCAAGCTGAGAAGGTCTGGCCTGGTAGTCCCCTCTGGAGTCACCCCTCAAGGACCAGCAACAGCACAGGAGGAGTTGGACATTGGGCATGTTGACCCCAACGAATTGCAGCCATACCCTGTTCTTATCGTATACACAAGGACTAAGATCATTCCTACAAAATAGGTTTCTACTTGAGTGGAAATTGATGGCCTGACCTAGAATTCTATTGCATGAGCAAGATCTGTTATGTTTGAAAACTGAATGGGGGCTAAAAAACCTGTCACTTCCCTCTTCAGAACTGGCCTGCCTCCTCCTGAGAGACAGGACAGCCTAACACTGGCTTTGTGTTGGAATCCAGAGTCTAACCACGTGACCAGGCAGCCAACTCCAGCTCCACCTCTTATGCAGTCTCAGATTTATGTGACTTAGGCAAGTGCTAGGCTTGGATCTGAGGTCTGTGTGCTAAAGGCTTGGTCCTCAGCTTGATGCTACTGGAAAGTGATAGGACCTTCAAGAGGTAGGGCTCTATGGGCGGTCTTTGGGTGACTAGAGTGCGTCCTTGAGGGATACTGTGGGACTCCAGCACTTTGCGCTTTCTGTCTTGTGCTTCCCAGAGGCAAGATGAGTGGTTTTGCCATGCATGTCCACCATGATGCACTGTCTCATCTCAGACCCAAAGCAACAAGGCCAACTGATCATGGATGGGCTGAAACCTCAAAAACTGTGAGCCAAACCAAACCTTCTCTTCTAAGTTGATTATCTGAGGCATTTACTATAGTGACAGAAAGCTAACGTGGCAAGTTTCAGCAGAGTGTTCAACCTTGAACTGACACAACTCTGGGGGCCTGGCAGTAAAATTCCTATACATCAGGAAAATAGGACAGCACAGGATCCATCTGTCTAATTTTGGATCATCCCACCTTTATTTCCAGGAACAGCAACAGCACCGAAGGAACTGGACACTGGGCATGTTGACCCAAACAAATTACAGCTATGCCATGTTCTTATCATATAGACAAGGACTAAGGTCATTCCTACAAAATGGGTTTCTACTTGAGAGAAAATTGATGGCCTGACCTACAATTCTATTGCAGAAGCAATATCTACATTGTTTAAAAATTGAATGGGGATTAAAAACCTGTCATTTTCCTCTTTTGAACTTGCCTCCTAAATTAAAAAAAAAATTACTCACAGGCCTCAAAAGCATCTCCCCAAATTTTATCTTTGCCCTCCACTTTACAAACCTGGCATTTCCCTTAAAATTCTCTTTCATAAAAGTCAGTTTTCCAAGCAGATCGACAAGAGAAATTCTAGTGATAGATAGCATCATCTTCTGTGGACAAAGCCATTTATGTCGATGCTGCGCTATCAGCAACCACAAGTGAGCCCATAAAATCAGCCATATCCCCCATGTCCCATTCACACCAGACACCTGGGTCCTTCCTAATCCCATGTCTGCCCATCTGTTGACAGAAGCTGGCCCTGTGTATAATTCAATCAACCAGCTAACAGACCAGAAAGAATGTGCCGGCCCTAAACAGGATGCTTGGCTCTGTTCTGGGAGCCAGGGAAGTTCATGTGGGTCATCCATCCGTCCGTGAGTATCTCCACAGGGCCATGGTGTCTCTGACAACAACTGATCCAGGCACTAGGAAGTAGGGCAGTAAATGTAACCAAAAGGCTACAATCTGATGGGAGAGACAGGTGACAAGCAAGTAAAACTTAATGAGCTCACACCAAATACTGAGCAAGTTCTACGGGACAAAACAAAGCAAGTGATGAGGGAAATGAGGGGCATGGAGCATGGAGGACTCGATGAAGTGAAATCCAAGCTGTATTACAACCTAATGTAGTTAGGACCACTGGGGCTGTAAGACTTCAGAGAAAGAGAAAGGAAACAGAGCAGGACATCTCTGATGACACATCAGAGAAGCACCTGGAGCCAGAATGAAATACGAGCAATTTGGGGAGTTACTAACACCCACTACCTCCTATTTTGTATCCATTTTACAGATGAGGAAACTGAGAGTCCGCTGCCAACGATTTTTTTCTGCTAGGAGTGAGCAGCGCCAAGTCTTTGCTCACTCATGGTTACATGAAAAGCTGAAGTTACTGAACCCCAGAAAAGCATTCAGCATCCAAGAGTTGGACATTATCTTTCCACGTTCCTGATGTACAACACGCAGGGAGTGTTCCTAGGATGGGGAAATCTCATCTAATATCTGCACCAGCAACCCCATAGGCCTCGTGTCTTCCATTAAACTTGGTCCCCTACCTCCCTCAAGCTCCAGAAACAGCTCTGGGGCTCTGGGGCTCATGACAACAGCAACAGCAGCAGAAACAGCATCGGGTAATAAAATAGATGGGCTAGAACTTGCCAAGGATTCCTGGTTCCACTGTCATCCCTGCACACCCACGTAACTCCTCCTCACCCATCACAGGCTAGCTCCAAATTATTAGCCAAGGAAAGCCAGCTGACAGAGGCCAGGAGGCAGCTGAGCAGGATGGGGAACTCCAAATGCTTAGGATTTGAACAATGTTTTTTCTTTTTTCTTTTCCAAATAAACTTGACTGAGTTATAATTTACATACCAAAACTATTTCGAGTATATAGCTCAATGAGTTTTTGACAAATACATACACCTGTGTGCTCAGAGATGTAAGCTAGTCTATCCAGCCCACCTCTAAAATGCCAAGCAGATTGGCCCACAAGAATGTCACCACCAGCATGAGAGCACAAGGCGTGTCTCATAAGGCATGTCAGATGGTCTTCATAAGCACACTAGTGCAAACCTGCCAACCTGCCCAGCCATATTTGAACCTGGCTGCTATAGACTCCTAACCCACACAGCCAAAGGTCCCCATTTTTCTACCAGCTGGTAAATAAGGCCCCCCCAACCCCTGTTTATTTTAGAGACCGTACTTTGTAGCAAAGATGAGTAGGTACCTGCAGCTAGACCAGTCCCAGTTAAGAATTTCTCACTACCTCAGTTTCCCCTCTCTTTAATGGAGACAATAATAGTATTTATCTCTTGAGATCCCAAGGAGTGTGGAAGGTGCTTGCAAGTGTGACATATAGCAGTGGCATCCCCTGGGCTGTAGATCCATGCCAGTCCATGGCCTCCAAAGGACCACACCGCAGGGACAGATGAGCAGAGAGCAAGAAGAGGTGAGTGGGGAACCAAGCTCTACCACCTGTCAGCATGCTCCGACTAGGTCCTAATGCCACTGCTGACTGACCAGAGGAGGAGCTTCACCCCCTGCTCTCCTGCTGCTGCCATTTCAAAGCTGTCCTCCCACAACCTAGGCAAAACAAGTACACGCCCCCACTCTATCTCTCTCCTGCGGAGAGTGGCCTTCCCCAACCCAGTCACTGGTGTGGCTCCAGGGAGGGAGATGTAGACCTAGTCATTACTCAGGCCTAAGAAGAGGAAATTTAAAAATAAAGTAAAAGAGATTGTCACCTTAATGCACCTTTTGAGGTAAGCTTTTTCAGAAAAACAAAATTCAAGCTGTTCGTGTGGCTCTTGGAGTCCAGAGGTATTCAGCCACGGGTGGATGGGGTGGGAAGTGAAGCGGACACCAGAGTGGACCTCACCTATGAGCCCACGTGTGAACTGGGCCCCTTGGAAACCCATGTAAAAGATTAGTGTCCTTTGGTACTTTCTTTGTCACAGAGTCCAGACACCAGGGCTGAGTGTTATTTCTTTGACAGCCACAAGAAGAAGGACCTCTGAGCCCATAACCACAAGGCAAGTCTGAAGGGAAAGTCCAGGTTATTTTAGATTGGATGGATTCCACAAGATAGCTTAAATGTGACCCAGGATGTCTTAGTGGCTTTCTACTTGCTCGGACAACCACACTTTAGCGGAGGAAAGATTTTTTTAGCTCGAGTTTCAGAAGGTCCCTCTCAGTCCATTCACTGGCAAGTGGAAGCACATGGCAGACCTGTTGCAAGAGAGCTGTGACACGTTTGTGTCATGGCGGACAGAAAGCCCAGTGTTGGAGGAAGGGTGGATCTACTCTTCCTGACTCAATGATCTTCCCCTTCTGGGAAAAATCCAGTGTTCATCCCCCTCTGACCAGGCCCCAACTCTTAACAGCACATCGGTATTTTACAACCTCTAGATACATGAGGGTTTGGAGGACAGTCCCAATCCAAACCATAACACAGGGTCAGGATTTGTCCCTAGCAGCTACACCTAAGGGGACCAAGTAATGAGCTCTGAGGGAAAAGCCAGTGCCTTCCATGCAGAGACCTCCATGTGGCCAGCAGCTGTCTGTTCAGGTACATGTGCCTGCCCTTTGTGAGCCAGTCTTCACAACTGCCATCTTGGGGCACCTATCCATCCCCAACTGTAAACTCAGGAGGAGCTGTATCCTACCAGCCAAGGCAATACCTGGTACATAGCATGAACAGCCCATGTTTGTGAGATTACTGAATGAAATGGAGGGACAAACTAAGACATCTCTAGTCCACTCATA
The DNA here is from genome assembly GCA_004027205.1 of Ctenodactylus gundi. Lineage (NCBI taxonomy): Eukaryota > Metazoa > Chordata > Mammalia > Rodentia > Ctenodactylidae > Ctenodactylus > Ctenodactylus gundi. The sequence continues at coordinate 15,975 of PVKB01007400.1, read as the reverse complement.
GCCATCTGTATCAGAAGAGCAATGGCACAGCTCATGATATCACGAGTGGGTGGCCTGGTGCATAGCAGGCATGGATAAATGCTCAGTGAATTAATCCAGATTAGGGAGCGTTTTCCCCTGAGCTGTTCATTTTTCTAAGTTTCCTCTGTAGTTGAAGACTACAGCTAGGAATTTGATTTAAAGTATACAAATGTTAAAAATTTGACACATACATCTCAGTTTTGAGCTCATTCCTTCTCTACCAAAGTTGTCTAGTTTCACCAAATACTGTGGAAAATGCACAGAGAAGAATTAAGCTCATTGGTCCTTTGAATATAATGCATATCTCAGAGACACTGTAAGGTGCTTTAGTGGCTGGCCTTTTACTCTTTGCCTTGGTTACAGAGTGTTTAACAGCAATATATAGATTACAAAATCTGAAATTCTGTACTTTGCACTTCCATACACTAACCTTATTGACATTTACTCACCTTTTCCCCTCGTTTTCTCACTTGCTTGATTTTCTCATAGAATCACTTTTTCATATTTTTCCATAAACCTCCCCAAGTCTTTTTAGGAGATAGCCATAGGTGAAGAGCTAGAGCGCACACCTTACATACATGTATCTATATGTGTTACAGCACTGCTACAGATAACCCAATGCTCTGAAAACTAATTAAACTTGGCCTGAATCTTTAATCCTATGGTTATAAAAGTCAAAAGCCCTTACTAATTTCCACAAATTCCTGAGAAAACCCTCTCTGAGTCACCTTACTGACATCCCAAAAAACCCAGCTCACCCCAAGTTTGGTGCATTTAGTTACCTCTTCCTGAGCCGGGGATGACCTGCTACTCACAGGCTCTGTTGTGCCTCCATCCTATATCTCGCACACCCTCCTCAGGATCTCCTGCCTTCTCATCTTTTTCCAATTTCTTTTCTAATTGTTGGTCCAGCCACAATATTTTGGGAGCAAATAAGAGTGCTCGCTATCTAGGCCAAAAGACTTTTCAAAGTGATAATGTTTTCATTTGAGTCTTATAATGAATACAACTCTCCCTGAGTAGACGTGTGTGTACACCTGCCTATGCTGATCACATCACAGATACACCCTGCTACTCCCTTCTGGGCAAGGGCTTCTCGCCAGGAAAAGCCCAGTGGGCCATCAGTTGAACCCTCACTTGGGCCCTGAGTCTGCAGAATCCACAGAAGTAGATATGTTTGAAGGCCAGATATGCAAGAATGTCTCACAGGAGCAAGTAATTTGATCCAGTTACAGCCAGTCAGGAACATGCAAAGATTGCTTTAAAACAACAACAACAAAAATCTGTTATTTTGCCCTCAACATTGAGTTGTCTATCTAACAGTAGAGTGGACACATTCGTTCTCTAAATATGAGGCGACAGGACGCGGAATATGTGGATTAGCCCAACAACAGACTACGCTGGGCAGCAGGCCATGCTTCGAGATGTGTGTAGATAAGTGCTCTCACATTCTCACAGATCAGTGAAGAAATTAATATAATCAGTCTTTCAGCCAATCTGCTGCAAATAATATTAGTGACAAGAACCAGTTCAAGCTAAAGCTGGCAATAGCTAACATCACACAGGGTAAAATTTATACCTGTAAAATTTGACCCAGAAAATCAAACTTGGTCGCATCACTGACCACAAAGAAAACTCACAGTGGCAGAACTCACAGTCAGTAAAACTGGCCAACAAATTAAACCTTCGAAGGAGAAAAAGTTATGTGAAGAGAATTGATTTAGATAAAAAATCATTTCAGAAGAGGGAAAAGTGGAAACAATTGGAGGCTGTTTAACTGCACTTCATAGAAAATTGAGCAAGAAATTAAATTGGATAATAGAGTTTACCCTGAAAAGTACATTTTCAGTGAATATTGCTGGGTGCGGGTATAGTTCTTATTCAAACATTTGTATTCGAAACACAGAGTGGAGGAACTGCAGGGAAGAAGAGCAACAACAGGAATGGAGCTCTGGAGGCCAGGCGCAAACACAGGAGATGTTTGCGCCCTTGTGACCAGGCCTGAAATGGTCTGTACACTCAGTCAATGGCCGTAGAATGATGTCTCCACATATCTAACGCAGGTCTCTCTGCTCCTCTGGCCTGCGGAGGCCACACACTTCCCTTCTGAGGAACCGTCATGTGCATTTATCTCTTACTCCCATTCTGTCTTGTTAGTCCAGCTAGAACAGAGAAAAGAGTGCTACTATCATTACCAAGACATCTGATCCCCAAATCAAGGTCTTCCATCTTGAACACAAAAGAATGCCCTGCTAAGAATTGAAGGCTGCTTATATCTGTCCACTAAGATTCCATTAGAACATAAATAAAAACATCTAGATTTTGGAATTGGGGCAAGGAGGCAATAACCAATTTATAGCATCAATCATTTTATTTTTGTTTCTAACTGTTTTGTAGGTTTGCTATTATTTAAAATCTGTAAAAAGAGGAAGAAGAAGGAGGAGGAGGAGGAGGAAGAGGAAGAGGAGGAAGAGGAGGAGAAGAAGAAGAAGAAGAAGAAGAAGAAGAAGAAGAAGAAGAAGAAGAAGAAGAAGAAGAAGAAGAAGCAGCAGCAGCAGCAGCAGCAGCAGCAGCAGCAGCAGCCTGGTATGGTGTTGCGTGTCAGCACTCTGGGAGGCTGACATAGGAGGATAGTAAGTTGAAGGCCTGTCTGAGTTACTTTTTTAGCTGCTGTAACTCAATACCCAACATGCACAAAGTAGGGGAGAAAAAGTTTATTTTAGTTTACAGTTTCAGAAAGTCACAGTCCATTCAAAGATGAACAGCTGGAAAATGGTGGAATCACATGGTGGGGACACAGGCAGAACCAGAGCCAGAGCCAGTACTCTGCAGCATGGCAGAATGAGATAAGTCTGGGATGAAGGGTGAAATCAACACACACCCCTCTGGGCTGGGTCCCAAGGATCCACCCCTTCCAGCCAAGCTCCACCTTCCAACAGTACATAGTATCCCTAGGAACCTGAGGCTTTTGGGTAACACTCTGGATCCAAACCAGGACATTCTGCCCCAGACCCCCAAAAGACTCATGTCCACTCCCTTAAGCAAAAGATGCTTAGTCCATGCCCAAGAGTTGTCAAAGTCTTAACAGTTCCAGCACTGTTTTTAAAAAAAGAAAAAGAAAAAGTTCAAGTCCAAAACCTTTTCTGAGATGTAAGGCAAACTCTCAGCTGTGAGGTCCTTTTATAATCAATGTTAAGCACTTCCAAAATAAAATGGCACAGGGTAAACATTCCTATTCCTAAAGGGAGGACTGGGAGATAAAAGACAATGGGACCAAAATAATTCCTAAGCTCAGAAGGGCAAGGGTTAAATCCTGTAGTCCTGTGTCTAGTATCTGGGGTGAACTGTGGCAAGATACAGACTCCAAAGAGCTCAGGTGGCCCTGTCCCTACAGCACGGCTGCTGGCTGCAGCCTCCATCTTCTCTCCTTTGGGCTGGATCCACTCATAGCCTGCAGCTTTCCTCAGTAGATGATTCATTCTCCTGGCTCCTGCAAATTCCTGTGCTCTCCCCTGCCCCTTTGGCTTCTCCTATGCAACTTTTTGTCTTTGAGGGCTTAGATGGTTGAACTCCAGGCAGGGGGCTCAACTCTAAAAGATATTTTTCCTGGGGTACACTTCTCAGAGCAGTCTTTTGCCTTTCCACCCTTGAGCTGGTGAAGGGTGGGGTCTTGTTGACATTGGAGATGCCCTCAGGGCACCTTTCCTATGGACCTAATGATAAGTAGTTGGCTTCTTTTTAATGCCAGTCTGTTTAACTTCTCTGTGCTGTTTGGCCTCACTACTACAGGCCATTTTGGTCCGGCCATTGCAAACCTTTTATATGATTTTTTTCTCTGCCATTTTTTCCCGTCTTTCACCATAGAGCTAGCTAAAAGCCTCAAACAGCAGCGATGTAACAGTCTGAGCATCAGTCTGCCTTAAGATTTCCTCCACCAGAATAAGCAGTAATCTGCTTCAGGCAAAGTCTCTGGACAAGGGCAAAGTGCTGACCAACTTTCTGCCAGAGTGTAGCACACATGGTTTTCAGACCACGTGCCAATACTGTTCTCCTTGCCATCTGAAACTTCTTGAGCCTGGCCTTTCGAACTCATACTTTTATCAGCATTTTAATCTTCTGAGCTTTGACCAAAATCTCCCATCAATCTTGGCTACGAGCACTCCAAGGCCTCTCCAGACAGAATACTCGCCACACCTTTCCAAACTCCTGCTGCAAACCAGTTCCAAAGGCTTCCAACTCACATGATCAGATTAAGTCACAGCAATGACTCCACTTCTCTGGTAATAATTTCTGTTTTAGTTACTTTCTTGTCTCTGTGACTCAATAGTCAACATGCACAAATTAGGGGAGGAAATTTTTATTTTAGTTTACAGTCTCAGAAAGTCACAGTCCATTCACAGGAAAGTGAGGGGGAAATGGTGGAATCACATGGTAGAGCCACAGGAAGAGCCAGAGTTGGGGCCGTGCTCCAGGAGACAGAGATTCTCAATGACAGAACTGAGATATGACAGGGAGGAAGGATGGAACCAGCACGTGCCCCTCTAGGTCAAGCCCTAAGCGTCCACTCCTTCCCCCCAGGCCCCACCTCCCAACAGTACATAGTATCCATAGGAACATGAGGTTTTGGGGGACACTCCAAATCCAAACCACAACAAAGCCCAACTTGGACAATTTAGCTATTTAGCAAGACCTTATCTCAAATTTTTAAAAAATAAGAAAGGGTTGGTGATGTAGAGCAGTGCAAAAGCAATATAAAAAAAAGAAAGCAAAAAAGAAAAAGGCAGAGATTGTTGCTTGTTGTGTGTTCTTTATGTAGACACCATAGAAATCCATCCCACAAAATAATTACCATTATTGTTTAATTGGTCTTTGTTTATTAATAATTAGTAAGTAGCATTATTATTTGTTCATGTGTTTGTCTTCTCTCTCAAGAACTGAGTCCCTTGAAGCATTGGGCGAATTCCTGCCCATCCATCCATTCCTAGAAAGAACAAAGGACATCAAGGACCCCTAACAAATTGACAGAAAATGAAAGACTCTAATTCCCTTTAGAAAAACAGTTTTCATCCAAAATAGAAACCTACCATTTTGAGTGGCTCAGTTAACAGCAGGACAAGAGATACAGCCTGCGGAGATCCTGCATAAAGAACAAGGAGAAAGAAAACGTGCAGCAAATCACCCCATTGTGTAACAGCCAGCCCATCCGCCATATGGAAGCTGCACTCAGCAGTGAGGACGCCTGTGTCCTAAGCACCGACCATGCTTCGTTTGGCTCAATGGCTGCCGCTCACTCCCTGGCAGCCCATTCCACAGAAAACCAACAGATGCTCACAAAGCTAACATGTCCACATGAAATTCAAAAATAAATCTACCTCTCAGTTGCTGATCAGAGCAGCTCACAGAACGGCGGGCTTTTGTTAATACAGGTAGGTCTCATCCCACAGAAGGCTGTGGCTCAGTGGGCCTTGTGTGACTTCAGAGTCCTTGTGAGAGGTAGAAGCTGCTAAGTGATTCTAGTTCTCACAAAGGTGGGCATGACAGCACCAACAGGAAGCTTTAAAAGCTGGGAATACCTGCACCCTGTCCTGATTCCAGTAGGGACCCCTAGAGAGGAAGCCAAGCCTGGACATTTTTAAGAGCTGGAGTTGAGATTCCTGGAAACCACAGTCCTCTGTAAGACAGCCTGGCACACATGACAACACATGCCCCCGGAAGGCTAAGCTAGGAAGACTGCAAATTTGATCCTTCTCTGGGCAACTTAGTGTCTTAGCAAGAAAACCCTGCCTTAAATGTTTTAAAAAGGGAGTGGGTATGTACCTCAGTGTACATGCCCTGGGCTCAATTCCCAGCACTGAGTGGGAGTACCTACATAGAGCCAGAAAAGTCCTTGGGGGGCTGCAGGAATATGGGCCCTGCAACCTCCCAGAGAGGCCACATTCAGGAGCCTCACGGTTAGGTCCTCAGAGGTTCTGGACCAGCTCTCCTTATGGGAACACTGTGGTGCCACGAGGCCAACAGCGGAGCCATGACTGGAGGTCCTGCTCACCAACTCTCACTGGCAGCATCTGCCCAGAGCACCACATAGGACAGTTCAGTGCCAAATGCCCCACCTACCACCTGCCAGCAGGAAGCCACAAAGTCCTGGAACCCCCAGATTTTGCAATAGAGGCATAAGGCCGCATAGATAGCCAGTGACCCTGCTGGGCCCCCAGCCCAAGGCAAGCACTGTGCTCAGGGGCCTGAATTCCTTGCAAAATGAAGAGACTCCATCCTCCAAGACCCTTGAGGAGGGAGACGAAGTTTGAGAAGACAGTGGAGGCACGACAAGCTCACAGGACATCTAAGGTCTGTGCCCATTGTCTGAAAGGACAAGGAATCACTGAGCATCTGAAGCGTCAGGAGCACTCAGCGGCCACTGCAGATTGCAGACCCGGCAATCAGGCGACAGAGCTCAGTGCCTGGCTCTGCAGGGGTGCAGTGGGAGGCGTGATGGGCACTGCTGTCTACTGCTAATGACCTTGAGCAAATCTTCTCTGTATCTCCATTTCTTCCTTCATAGAAGGGAGATTCAAACCTCTTTTTACCTCCCAGCGTTACTGCAATAATTGAGAGAGAGTGGTGCTCGATAACCAGCAGTTATTACTATCGCCCTGAGATGCTCAGTGCCTTCCTCCTCACCAAATATCTGTGAAATACATCAATGAATATACAGGTGAATTCACAAGAGAGAATATTTACAAAGAAGCAGCTTTTCCAGGGCAGAGCAAGTACTCTTAACCCAGTTTCTAAACAGAAATCCAAATCCAGAATTTCAAAACAAACACCACTGTCATTGACTTAGCAATGTCTGAAGTACAGAGCTCTACGGCATACTTCACCACTCGGTTCTCCGCAAGGCAGGCAGGTATTAGTCATGTGCTCATCAGATGAGGAAACTAAGACTCAGAGATGTGTTTATCACCCTCTTCTCCTGCCCTGTCTTGGATGCTCCATCAACCATGGGCCAAGAAAGCTTTCCAGGTGTGAAGAGGCCCCCAGCACCCCCATCAGTAATAAGAGGGCTAGGTTGCCTAATCTGGATGTATTATTAAAATTATTTAAATGCATGCATTATTCAACACAAGCTAGGTTACTTAATGAGGGCCTCCTACATGCCTAGCACATCATCAACACTCAATCACCAGCAGACAACCATTACTCGGCTTGTAGATAATTCGTTTGCTTATTCATAATCATGAATACTTTGGATTTATATCATATGCCAGGCAGGCACTGTTCTCTATGCGGAAAATATAGCTGTTAACAAAGTCAACCAGTTGCTTGTCTTTGTGAAGTTTACATTGGAATAGAAAGAGCCAGGTCATAAGTCGGTAAAAAAAAAAAGTCTGCAACATGCTGAGCACTGGTATTTGCTATTTTTAAAAGGAAGCAGGTAAGAAGACAGAGAAGGACAAGGCACAGTGCTGGTTTCCACTGGGTAGTTAACAATGCCTCTCTGATAAAGTGGGATTGGATGAGGTTTCAACACAGTGAGGCAGGGAGCCAGATAGATATACCAGATAGAAATACTTCAGGTGGGAACCTGAAGATGAGGCAAAGGGATTTTATTTCCACCTGATGTGTGCTAACAATGTCCACAGAGAGACATAGCTGGTGAGTTTGGGATTAAAAGCCCAACTTCTTCGGTTCCAAAGCCACACTCCATTCACTTGGCCAGATGTCAGTCCCGTTCCACAGATCAGCTCTTTTCCACGCTGCCTGCTACCTGTGGGCACATGTACCTGCCCTGTGGTGCTTCTTGACACTTCTCATCAAAGATCCTCTAGTCCAGCCTGGAGTCCAAACCACTGCCTCCCTCCCTGTCCACATGGTTCCCCCAAGACTGTGTGCCTCGCCAGGCCTGTGTTTGCCGCACTACTGGCAAACAGGTACCCCGAGCCCCTGAACACCTGTGGAACTCAAGATCATCATCTACAAAGGCCTACAGCCAAGTCTGGGTGTCAAGTGGCTGCCTCAACCAATAGGGCAAATAATTATTTGCCTTCTTGTACCAACCCCTGGTTATCTCACTTCCCCTATCAGGATGTGCTGTCTCTACTATGCCCTGTGTTCCTTACAGTGAAGGGTAGGACAGGAGATAAGTGACAAGTGACACAGAAGTGAACATATACTGGACCTCAGAGCATCCAAAAAATTGAATACACCAGGAGGAAATACAGGCTGTATGATGGATGATATAGGTTAGGGTTGAGACTAGACAAGAAGAATCTGTATCACAGAAGAGCAGGAAGACCTTTGCGTACATCCTCAGTGACTTCAGACAAGAGGGATCGCCTCCCCAACTGTGGCCTCCTGCCCCCCACCCCATCCCACCAGGCCAAGTCAAACACAAAGCAGAACACGTGGGCCTCTAAACAGCTTACAGTGCGTTCCTCCAATAATGTTATGGAAGGTACAGCCATCAGGAGAGGTGAAGTCCTTGGAATCACAGTGTACGTCCACAGTGTAAATTTAAATAATAATAATAATAATAATAAAACCTAACTGTTTGTGGACAAGTGCCCACGCTGCTTGTCTTTGACTCTGGGCTCAAATATCCACTAACTGCACAAAATGGGCAACTGACCCAGGCTTTTCTTTTGTCATCTAGAGAGCAAGTTCAACAAAGCATAACGTGAGCTAATGTCTGTGAAGTTTTTAAAACATTCCTCTCGCAACAGGCTCAGTAAATAAAAGTTGCATTAAGCCTTTTAATATTAAACCATGATCCAGACAGGGCATGGAAAACAGAACAAAGTAATGATTACACTATAGTCCGACTTGGTGAACCAGTGAGTTTATTGGAATTACTTGCACGAGTATGGGTGACTCTAAGGCAGCCCCATTGCCTAAAAGCCCAAGCCAGCATAGGTGATGGCTCACTGAAGCTGCATACCTCTTCTATATCCTTGGGAAGGGATCTTGTAACCCTTTGGAGTCTCAGAAACTTCTCAAGACCCACATCAAGCTCCAAAACAGCAGCCTTCCTCCTGGACAGCTCCTGTTCTTCCTAGCCACATGGCTTCAGTGTTCAGAAACACACAAGGAGGCACAGTGCTCCCAGGTAGGCCAGAGTATACACCCCGAAGTCTTAGCTACAGCCTCACCTAATGTAGCTGTGTGCCCAGCTGTGGATGCAGCTCCTGGCCCTGAGGGCTCCAGCTGACCACTCCCATGTGCCCACCTGTAAGTTGTTCACCTCCTGAGTCTCATCAGCCTCCCTCCTCCATCCAGGTGAGAACATTTCAACTTGGAGGAACCTGCTAGATAACAAATACATAGCACTGTTTTCCATTTTAGTGTACTATGCATGGAAAATTTAAAAAATAAAAAAATAAAAAGCTGAAATGCTTTTCCTTATCAAAATTGAAGATAATTATTCAAAACAAGCTTGATCCAATTTGTTGTACCTCAAACTGCATAGTCACATTTAAACACTTACCTTGTACAAATGTATCAGGAACCAGCTCCAAAGTACGTTGTATGACTAGACATCCAGTCAGGCATTGTTTCCTTCTTCTCCGTGGGGAGCAAACTAATGTAATTTACTAATAATTCCCACCTCGATGGCTGAGCAATGGTTGTCACTGCCAACACACAGAGATTGTAGAGAATTCCACATGTGAGCCTTTGACAGCATAATAGAGAAGAAGAAAAATAAAAGCATGTTTATTCCCATTACTTGATTCCATAAAAACACACAAATACTCTAAAATGTTCAGTGGAGCATCCCATAGGTATTAGCCCCATGACTTGTCGCTAAAAGTGCCAAAGTTGGCACGCAGGAAAAGAACATTAATTTACTTCCAGGAGCATTGTTAAAATAGGGATCTTAGAACAAGATGCTAAAACTTCGTATCAGCAAGAATTGTCACCCAAAATACTAGTTTCTTTAAAATAATAACAATGGGAAAGTGAAGCCCTGTGGGAAAACCTAGACTTGGGAGATTTAAATAGTTTTCTTAAAGACCTAGCATATTTATTTTGGTTTCCAGAACTGGAGTAGGTAAAATCAATCTTCCGTTAGAACTCGTGTTAAGAGCTAAACAAAAGATAAAGGGAGTTGGAGGGATGGCTCAGTGGTAGGGAGTTTGCCCTGACTTGCCTGAGGCCCTAGGTTCTACTCCCAGTAACAACAAAAGAAAAAAGAAGATAGGAAAATACCTTCCTTAAGCCTCAAGCACTGTGGGAGATTATGTGGGAGGATACAGATAGGGCAGGGAAGCTGAGAGCTGAGCCCACCACGCAAGTGCCTTTTGCCATGGGACATTTGTTGGTCACAACATAGAAGCATCATGGAAATAAAGGAACAAAATGATCACCTGGTACCTTCCGAGGGAGGAGGTCCAAGCAAGCCACGCTTTATTTTGGACTGGGAAGTGCGGCCAAGTGCTGCCCCCAGGGTTGAGGGCCTCTTGGATGTGAATCAGGCCTTTCACAGGCAATCATCTGGCTTGATTCGCACCACCTTAGGGCCCAGAAATGGCAACTTAGATTAAATACACACAGCCCAACCTAACTAGAATGGTCAGGGACAGAGGAAAACAGCATCTATCTTCTCCATGTGCAGAGTATATCACAGTCGGCGGTAGGCCTTAAGTTAATGCAACAAATGAATTTTTATTAGATTGACTATAAGCTATACGATGTGAAGACAAAATGCCATAACCAGCGAAAATATTAGACAATAACAATAGACTCACAGAGACTCCAGATAGTGCAATGGGTAGATACAGACTGTAAAACAACTACTCCTAGTTCAATGAAATGAAAGCCAGTCTTTAAAGCTTCACAAGTCAGAAAATCTAAAATGTCATCACCAATTTATTTTGTAAAATCAGGTCAAAGTTCTAGTCCTGAAACATACTTAATCAAAAATTCAGTGAATGAACTTACAGCACATTAAACACACAGGCAAGAAAAAATACTAGTAAGAACATAGCACTGTGGTTATCAAAAAAGAAAAACAGACAAGGGGAAGAAATGAAATGATTTTTTTATCTAAAAGATTTTGAGGAAGAATCAAAATAAAAATAAAGCTGAGAGGCAAATATGCAGCACATAAAAAAGCAGACTTAAAGGTAAACACATCAGGAATTTCAGTAAAAAAATAATGAAACAAATATTCTAATTTAAAGACAAAGATTATCACATTGGATTTTTTTAAATTAGATAGTATATCCTACCTAACAGAGCTGTATCTAACTTGTAGGGACACAAAAAAAGTTGGGGAAAAAAGGATGAAAAACATCTATGCAAACACTAACTGAAAAAAAACTTTATGTCTATATTAATAAGAGTTGAAATACAATTAGTGGTAAAAAGAATTTCTGGAAATGACTAAGTGCACTTTTTAATGAAAAACAACATCAATTCACCAGGAATTACAATTGATGCACCTAGTAACACGGCCTCCCAACCTAAGAAGCTAATATTTATAAAACTCAAGTTATACTTGTAATTATAATGAAAGATGTTGACACTTTCTAAGTCATAGATAAAAGAAGCAGACAAGGGAAGGCTACAGAAACATGTAATGCCACAAAGAACCTGGCATTATGAAAACAAGCTAAAAGATATAATGACTAACAACTGAGGAATAGTTAGTATTTCTAAAAATCAGCCATACTAATCATAAGTGATTACAGCACTTACCAAGGACGCGTGAGGTCCTGGGTTCAACACTGATGGATTGATGGCACATATCTGTATTCTCAGCACTAAGGAGGCGGAGGCAGAAGAACTGTAGTGAGTTTGAGAGTTCATAACCAGCCTAGACTACAGAGCAAGATCCTGTCTCAAAAAAATTTAACCATGCTGTGAGCCATAAAGCAAATCTTAAGTTTCAAAAGACTAAAATCACACAGAGCTGCAATGTACAATATGGTAGTTTCTAGATATGCGCCCTATTAAAATTCAGTCACACTAGCCACATTTCATGTGCCTTGTAACCACATGTAGCTAACAGATACTATATTTGTAATTTTTAGTCCTGTTCTTATTCTCTCTACAAAATGATGTTATTGAAAAATAGGCATTTAGCTATCTCCTACAGACAAATTCACTCTTCACAAACATGTTTTTAGTTGATCTTACCACCTAAAAGAATATTTTGTGAAATCAAGAGCCAAAACTGTCATATTCATCCTAGGGTCTATTTGTAAAAACTATTTATTTAATTAATAGTGCCTTCTGTATTATGTTCTCTTAAAGTATAAACTGAAGGTAGCAGATTGAATGGCAAATATACTGATGTTGAATGAAATTTTAAGCAACGTCTCTTAGAAAGAAAAAACAATATTTTAGTTGGTGATACATCTTAGAAATATTGATATTAATATGGGGTGTGTTATTGTTTGAATCTGGAATGCTCCCAAAAGCCCCATGTATTTGAATGATGTGGAATGGCTACGGGATCATGTGCTGTTCAGAGGTGGGGCCTAGTTGAATCATCGGAGCTTAACCCAGAAGGGGCAGATCAGGAAAGCTTGGTCCAAAAGGCAAGAAACACTGGGGCATGACCTGGAAGGATGTATGCTAGCTCCACACTTCCATGCCCACTTGGCTTCCTGTCTGCCATGTGGGAACAGCTTTCATCTGGCTAGGCCTCTACCATGTACTTCTACCATTGCTTGACACCCACAAGTGGACTGAAACTTTCTGAAACTGTGAGCTAAAACAAATCTATCTTCCCTTAAGTTCTGGGTGTCAGATATTCTATCCTAGCAATGAAATGGAAACTAAGGAAAAGAAGCAGGGTGTTTCGATTTAGAATTTAGAAAGCTGTGAAAATGTCTGAATTTAGGAGTTGGAGGATCTAAAATTCCAGTATATTTTGGTGAAAAGTAGTTCATAATAGTCTCATACTATCCTTTTGCCCCAGAATAAGATGTAGACTTCAACCATCCAGACATTTAACCATTAAATACAGGTCGCCAATGAGAATGTGCATTCCCATCAGTCTGAAAATGTTGTACTGTTCATTAGATGATTATAAATAGGCCAAAAGCAAATTTTTTTAAATGTCTATTGTACCACAGTAAGCAATTTAAGCTTTATCTTAAAACAACAGGGGAGCATGAGAAAGTTGTAAATAGAGAAATAGAACTGATACTCACACTGAGGCACTATGAAGTCGGTTACCTTGCCCATAACGCACACCGAAAGCAAGGGACAAAATTAAGAATGAGATCTAGGCATTCTGGTTCCAAACGCCGTAGTGCGTATAACCACCCAAGCGGTGCATATTAGAACCACCGCTCTGCTCGCAAAATGAGAAAGCAGCCTTGAGACACCTATGGACTAGCTAACCAAACGATCCACCTTAATTGACCTCCATTTCGTATTAAAAGCAATTCAGCTCATTTAAATTAACAGATCTTTGTAAATTCAGGAACACCACCTGGTGAAAACTGTTGTCTTATTCCTCCTTTACAGGAAGATTAGGATCATTAAACTCCAGAGACCATGATAGCTTAATTAAAAGGCAATTGTGAAATGGGAATGTTTCATTTGGGAGACCTAAGTGCTGCTCATCAGAGCACCCAAGGGGACCAACCAGGTGACCACTGGTGGATATTGGAAGAATGTCACTGTTGAAGCTATCATTCTTGGGCTTGAAAACACATGCTAGACCTGCACACATCATTAGCTGAGGCACCTGGGACCTATGAACGTGGCAGTGAACAGCAAGGCAGAGTGGCTGTTTTGAAGGATGTTGGTAACATCCGACCATGGGGGGGAGAATGCAAGACTGGGAAACCAGAGAACCCTGTAGGAGGCTCTGAGATCAGCACACCCTCAGATGGAAACTGGCCTCCATGAGGTGAGAGTGGGCGGCACCTGCCCGGGAGCCCACACCCCACTGAGAGGGCCTGGAATTCATTATTGCCACCTACCTTGGAGAACATCATGAAGGATCTGACTGCACAGTGGCAGGACAAGACATACCTCAGAAGAGCAGGGTGCCAGGTATGGCTCTGGAGGCCAACAGGGCCCTGCCTTGCTCAGATAGAAGCCAGGAACATCGTGGCACCTCAGTGAAGACGCCATAACAGTAAAGCTGGTCCTAATCATGGGCCCTGCCATCACTGTTCATTTTGTTACTCTTGACTTTGTAGAATCAAATGGCTGAGGGTTCAAGAGAATTGAAATCATGAGGGCCCACATTCTATAAGCAAAAAGATTAAGATGTGTAGTAGGAAGGGACTTCGTGATGTCAAAAGCAAAAGCTGAACCGTAGCAGCTATCTGAACTCTAGGTCCCTTAAAAATTATGTATGTGATGTGTGTGTGTGTGTGTGTGTGTGTGTGTGTGTGTGTGTGTCTGTCTGTCTGTCTGTCTGTCTGTCTGTCTGTCTGTCTGTGTCTGTGTGTGTGTCTGTGCGTGTGTGTCATTGCAAAAAGTTGGATATACAGTAGGCAGGAGATACTGGTGGATTAGTACCTGAGAGCCAAAGTATCATTGCAGAAATGACCCTGGCACAGAGAGCAACGACAGGAACAACTAAACAGTGCAGAAACAGTGAGAGTCTGTTGAAGGAAGACTCAGCCACATACAGGGTTAAATCCCAGTCAGTATCAGTCCTGCTGGCACAGGCCTGAAAACCCACTGCTCTGGGAGGCTGAGGCAGGAGTATTTCAAGTTCAAAACCAGCCTGGACATCTTAACCACTTGGTGAGACTCTATCTCAAAATTTAAAAATAAACAATGAGCTGGGTATGTAGCACAGGGCAAAGGCCTTGAGTTTAATCCATAGTACTACAAAACAAAAATAAATAAATAAATAAATAAATAAATAAGCAAATCCCAGTCATCTTACAATCCAGAAATTCTTAACCTCTAAGTTTCATTATGTGATCATTTAGTTAGCACATATTTATTAATCCACCATAAGTTAAAGTAAGCACTAGACTATAGAATCTGTGCCTCAGTTTCCCCCATGAATCAAAGTGAGAACATTAATACCTACCTGTAGGCCAGATTTCATTGGGCAGGTTCCGAGTAGCTAGGCTTGTGGGTGGAAATGTCCCCAGATAAGGACCTCACCCTCAGGTGAGGAACTCCTCCTCCCAGATAAAGAGCTCTGAGAGCTTCAGGCAGACCACACCTTGGAATGGCCCAGGACAAAACTAAAGTCAAGTAAGTCGTGAGACCATACACCCTTGTGACCGCAACTCTTGTCCTCCTCTATATCTAACTTAACATCCTGTGACAATTCCTTCAATATGAAACATTCCTATGAAGTAACCCTTTTAAGATATAAAAGCAAAACCCCTAGTGTCCCACCAACCAGAGAGCTAAGAATGCATCTGAGGCCTATAGCGGGGATTTCCCTGCTTCAGCGTGAGCCTCCTACCTGGGGCTTCCACCACTACTTCCAAACTGTGCTGCTATAGGTCAAAACTAAGAGAACACCAAATGCCAACTGGGACAAGGTAAGGTTTCTTTTATTACGGCCGAGATATCATAACAACCAGCGGCTGGACTGTCTGTGGACTCTGGGTGAGTCGTCAGAGAGTAGCCGCTAGCAAGCTTTACACAAAGATCATATAGAGGATTTTACATCATCACATACGTTACTACATAGTAACCAATCATAACCTGTCACCTGGCTGCCATTTTCCATGGGTTATTTCTGGTGTAAAATATGTGATTCTTGTGAAATACATGACTCCTAGGAGGTTGCCATGGAGTCAAGGGAGGGGACAGAGGTTTGGCCTGTGCCATTATCATAAGACCTCAGAGACATCCTGATAAGTACTCAAGCAAGGCTCCAAGGTGAGGCAGATGGGACCCAGAAGATGAACTCACAGAAAACTGACTTATAAAGTAGATTCTAACTTACGCAGCAAATTCTAATTCACACAGCAAACACATAACTATAAATACTGTATGTAACTGCTGCTCATTGGA
>PVKB01007399.1:0-35954 GCA_004027205.1 Ctenodactylus gundi | reverse complement strand
CTTGAACAACCCCATCACACACACAGAAATTGAAGCAGTAATAAAAGCTCTACATACAAAAAAAAAAAAAAAGTCCAGGTCCAGATGGATTCACAGCAGAATTTTTTCAGAACTTTAGGGAAGAACTTACTCTAATCCTCCTCAAACTATTTCATAAAACAGAAAGGGAAGGAGCGCTACCAAACTCACTTCTTGAGGCTAGCATCACACTAGTCCCAAAACCAGACAAAGACTTAACTAGGAAGGAAAATTACAGACCAATATCCTTAATGAATATAGATGCAAAAATCCTCAGTAAGAGTCTGGCAAAGAGAATCCAACAAGTACTCAGAAAGATCATACAGTATGAGCAAGTGGGCTTCATTCCTGAGATGCAAGGCTGGATGAACACACATAAATCAATCAACGCAATAAACCATGTCAACAAAAGCGAAAATAAAAACCACATGATCATCTCTATTGATGTAGAAAAAGCCTTTGACAAAATCCAACACCCTTTCATGATTAAAAAAACTGAGAAAAATAGGTATAGAAGGGCCCTACCTAAAACTCATAGAAGCCATATATGCCAAGCCTACTGCAAATATCATAGTAAATGCAGAAAAGTTGAAATCATTCCCGCTCAAATCAGGAACAAGACACGGATGCCCACTATCACCACTTTTATTCAACATAGTCCTTGAAACACTGGCCATAGCAATCAGACAAGAAAATGAACTAAAGGGAATCTGCATTGGAAAGGAGGAGGTCAAACTCTCCTTATCTGCAGATGATATGATGATCTACATGGAAGACCCTAAAAACTCCACTACGAAACTCCTAGAAATAATAATAAAAAAAAAATTTAACCAAGTCTCGGGATACAAAACCAACGCTAAAAAAATCAATACCTTTCTCTACACTAACAATAAACTTACTGAGCAAGAACTCAGAAAAACAATTCCATTCTCAATAGCTCAGCAAAAAATTAAATACCTAGGAGTATACCTAACCAAGGATGTGAAGGACCTATAAAAAGAAAACTACACTACATTGAAGAAAGAAATTATAGGAGACACTAGAAAATGGAAAGGTATCCCCTGCTCTTGGATAGGCAAAATAAATATAGTCAAAATGACTATACTACTGAAATTGACATACAGATTCAATGCAATTCTTATCAAAATAACTGCAAGTTTCTTCAAAGAACTTGAAACAATAATTCTTAAATTCATATGGAACCAAAAAAGACCAAGAATAGCCAAAGCAATACTGAGCGACAAGACCAAAGTAGGAGGCATTACAGTTCCAGACATCAGGCTATACTATAAAGCCATAGTTGTTAAAAACAATTTGGTACTGGCACAAAAATAGACAGATAGACCAGTGGAACAGAATAGAAGATGCAGAGGCAAACCCAAATACCCTTAATTACTTAATCTTCGACAAAGCGACCAAATGCATACAATGGAAAAAGGACAGCCTGTTCAACAAATGGTGCTGGGAAAACTGGACATCCACATGCAGAAGAATGAATCTAGTCACACACCTATCACCATGCACCAAAATCAAATCAAAATAAATCAAAGACCTAAACATTAAAAATGAAACACTAAACCTCTGGAAGAGAAAGTAGGCAAATTTCTAAAAGACATAGGGGTAGGCAAAGATTTTGACAAGAAACCAAGAGCAAAAGAAATTATCCCCATTATTAACAAATGGGATCTTGTCAAACTAAAAATTTCTGCACAGCAAAGGAAACTGTCAACATTGTAAAAAGAGATCCAACAGACTGAGAAAAAATATTTACCACCAACATCTCAGATAAGAAGCTTATAACTAGAATATACAGGGAGCTGAAGAAAAATAAGCCCACCAAAATAAAGGATCCTATTGAAAAGTGAGCAAATGAAATGAAGAGACAGTTCACTCAGGAAGAAATGCAAAAGGCCAATAGATACATGTAAAGATGTTCAACATCTCTAGCCATAAGAGCTTTGCAAATCAAAACAAAGCTAAGATACCATCTCACCCAAGAGAGAATGGCCTACATCAACAATTCAAATAGCAATCATTGCTGGCTTGGCTACAGGGAAAAAGGAACCCTCCTGCACTGCTGGTGGAAATATAAATTTGTACAACCCCTTTGGAAAGCAGTATGGAGAGCACTCAAAAGATTAGAAATAAATATTCCCTTCAATCCAGTGACACCCCTTCTGGGAATATATCCAAAAGAGGCCAAAACAACACATAGCAGAGGTATATGTATACCCATGTTTATAGTAGCACAACTAACAATAGCTAAAATATGGAAGTTACCAAAATACCCATCAACAGACCAGCGGATACACAAACTGTGGTACTTATACACAATGGAATACTATGCATCAATAAAGTCCAACAGCGTGGAGGCTTTTATAGGCAAATGGAAGAAACTTGAGAACATCATGCTTAGTGAAGTGAGTCAGAAGCAGAAGGTGAAACATCGAATGGTCTCTCTGATATGAGAGACCCAGATCACAACTCCTTTGGAACTTAAGACGAAAGACAAAGTGAAAGAGGGGGGTAGTGCTCACTTCAGCAGCACATACACTAAAATTGGAAGGATACAGAGAAGATTAAAATGGCCCCTGCTCAAGGAAGACACGCAAATTCATGAAGCACTCCATATTTTTAAAGAACACAAAGCAAAAAAAGAAGAAGGTGTATCATTACAACGTCTGATAGATAATTCAAAGACAAACAATCTGAGAATTATGGGAGTCCAAGAGAAGACTGAAGATGAAACAAAAGGATTAAAGGTCATACTTAAGGAAATTATGGAAGAAAATTTCCCATACTTAAGAAGAAAAATGAACATTGATCTTCTGCAGGCATATAGAACACCAAACAATGTGGATCAGAAAAGAACTTCATCACAACACATCATAATTAAAGTACTAGAAGCCCAACAAAAAGAGAGAATACTGAAAGCGGTAAGAAAAAAGCAGAAGGTGACCGACAATGGTAAGCCCATCAGGATAAATACAGATTTCTCAACCCAGATTCTAAAAGCCAAGAGATCATGGAGCAATATCATTCAAAAACTAAAAGAACACAAATTCCAACCAAGACTACTATATCCAGCAAAACTACCTTTTAAATTAGAGGGAGAAATTAAAATTCTACATGATATAGAAAGCTTAAAGGAACTTGCAGCCACTAAGCCATCACTGCAGAGAATTCTCAAAGGAGACTTGGATTGTGAAAGAGAAACCAACAACACAAGAGTCCCCAGAGGAAAAAAAAAAAAAAAAGGCTGGAGGAGAATAAGCGGAGAAAATAAGTAAAGCCAGTGAACAACATGGAAAAACTACAATGATGGCAGGGCACACCAAACATACCTCAAGAATTACTCTGAACCTGAACAGCCTCAACTCACCTATCAAAAGACACAGGCTGGCTGACTGAATCAAAAAACAGAAAGCCACAATTTGCTGCCCACAAGAGACACACTTCACCCACAAGGAAGCTCATAGACTGAAAATAAAAGGTTGGAATTCAATATTTGATGCAACAGGTCCCAGAAAACAAGCAGGGGTAGCTATATTAATCTCGGACTCAGCAGACTTCAAAAGAAAACAGGTAAAGAGAGACAAAGATGGACACTGCATACTGATGAAAGGAACATTAAGACAGGAAGAAATCACAGTTATCAATATATACGCCCGCAACCCTAGAGCACCCAATTATGTAAACCAAAAACTACTAGATCTGAAAGGACACATAGGCCCCAACACAATTATAGTAGGAGAATTTAGTACTCCACTATCACAAACAGATCAACCAGACAAAAAAAAAAAAAAACAATAAAGATATACAACTGTTGAAAGACACCATAGAAAACTTGGACATAACAGACATTTACAGAGTTTTCCACCCAACATCAATTGACTATACTTTCTTCTCAGCAACACACGGAACATTTTCTAAAATAGATCACATCCTAGGACATAAGGCATCCTTAAACAAATACAAAGGGATAGAAATAATACCCTGCATACTCTCAGACCATAGTGGTATAAGACTGGAACTCAACAGCAATAGAAACAGAAGAAAATACACAAACACATGGAGACTTAACAACTTACTACTGACCAAACAATGGGTTATGGAAGAAATCATACACTTCATAGAGTTAAATGATGATGGAAGTACATCATATCAAAATCTGTGTGATACAATGAAAGCAGTCCTGAGAGGAAAATTCATACCTATAAATGCACACATCGAAAGAACAGAACAGTCACAAATAAATTCACTAATGATGCACCTTATGGACCTAGAGAAACAAGAAGAACTTAAGCCAAAAGGCAGTAAAAGAGAAGAAATTATAAAGATCAGATCTGAAATAAATGAGATCGAAATTTAAAAGACAATAAAAGAGATTAATGAGTCAAAAAGCTGGTTCTTTGAAAGAATTAACAAAATTGACAAACCTCTTGCAAACCTCATCAAGAAAAGGAAAGAAAAGGCACAGATTAACACACTAAGAAATGAAAAGGGTGAAATTACAACAGATCCTGCAGAAATTCAGAATATTATGAGAAATTACTTTGAACACCTATATTCCAACAAATTTGAGAACTGGCAAGAAATGGACGACTTCCTAGATGCATACAAAATACCAAAATTAAATGAGGAAAATCTAAAAATCTTGAATAACTCCGTCACGCACACAGAAGTTGAAGCAGTAATAAAAGCTCTACCTAGAAATAAAAGTCCATGCCCAGATGGAATCACAACAAAATTTTTTCAGTACTTTAGGGAAGAACTAACACCAATCCTCCTCAAACTATTCCATAAGGTGGAAAGTGAAGGAATGCTACCAAACTCATTCCATCACACTTGTGCCAAAACCAGACAAAGACTTAACTAGGAAGGAAAACTATAGACCAATATCCTTAATGAATATAGATGCAAAAATCCTCAGTAAGAGTCTGGCAAAGAGAATCCAACAAGTACTCAGAAAGATCATACACCATGATCAAGTGGGCTTCATCCCTGAGATGCAAGGCTGGGTCAACATACGTAAATCAATCAATGTAATACACCATATCAACAAAAGCAAAAACAAAAACCACATGATCATCTCTATTGATGCACAAAAAGCCGTTGACAAAATCCAGCACCCCTACATGATAAAAACTCTGAGGAAAATAGGTATAGAAGGGCCCTACCTAAAACTCATAGAAGCCATATATGCCAAGCCTACTGCAAATATTATAGTAAATGGAGAAAAACCGAAATCATTCCCTCTCAAATCTGGAACAAGAAAAGGCTGCCCACTCTCACCACTTTTATTCAACATAGTCCTTGAAACACTTGCCATAGCAATCAGACAAGAAAATGAAATAAATGGAATCTGCATTGGAAAGGAGGAGGTCAAACTTCCCTTATTTGCAGATGATATGATTGTCTATATGAAAGACCCAAAAAACTCCACTATGAAACTCCTAGAAATAATAAAAAAGTTTATCCAAGTCTCAGGATACAAAATTAACACTAAAAATGAATACCATTTCTCTATACTAACAATGAACTTATTGAGCAAGAACTCAGAAAAACAATTCCATTCTCAATAGCTCAGCAAAAAATTAAATACCTAGGAGTATACCTAACCAAGGATGTGAAGGACCTATAAAAAGAAAACTACACTACATTGAAGGAAGAAATTATAGGAGACACTAGAAAAATGGAAAGGCATTCCCTGCTCTTGGATAGGCAAAATAAATATAGTCAGAATGGGTATACTACTGAAACTGATATATAGATTCAATGCAATTCCTATCAAAATACCTACAAGTTTCTTCAAAGAACTTGAAACAACAGTTCTTAAATTCACATGGAGCCAAAATAGACTGCAAATAGCCAAAGTAATCCTGAGCAACAAGACCAAAGCAGGAGGCACTACAATCCCAGACTTCAGGCAATACTACAAAGACATAGTGGTACAAACAATTTGGTACTGGCGTAAAAATAGACAGATAGACCAGTGGAACAGAATCAAGGATGCAGAAACAAACCCAAATACCCTGAACTACCTAATTTTTGACAAAGGGGCCAAATCCATACAATGAAAAAAGGACAGCCTGTTCAACAAATGGTGCTGGGAAAACTGGACATCCACATGCAGAAGAATGAATCTAGTCACACACCTATCACCATGCACCAAAATCAAATCAAAATAAATCAAAGACCTAAACATTAAAAATGAAACACTAAACCTTCTAGAAGACAAAGTAGGCAAATTTGTAAACGACATGGGGTAGGCAAAGACTTCCTGGGCAAGACACCAAGAGCAAAAGAAATTATCCCCATTATCAACAAATTGGATCTTGCCAAATTAAAAAGTTTCTACACAGCAAAGGAAACTGTCAACATTGTAAATAAAGAATCAACAGACTGGGAAAAAATATTCACCACCAACACCTCAGATAAGAAACTCATAACTAGAATACATGGGAAGCTATAGAAAATTAAGCCCATCAAAATAAAGGATCCTATTGAAAAATGGGCTAATGAAATGAAGAGGCAGTTCACTCAGGAAGAAGTACAAAGGGCCAATAGATACATGAAAAGATGCTCAACATCTCTAGCCATAAGAGAAATGCTAATCAAAGCAACGCTAAGATACCATCTCACCCCAAAGAGAATCGCTTATATCAACAAATCAAATAGCAATCAATGCTGGCGAGGCTGTGGGGAGAAAGGAACCCTCCTGCACTGCTGGTGGGATTGTAAATTCATTCGACCACTCTGGAAGGCAGTATGGAGATCTCTCAAAAGGCTAGAAATAAATATCCCCTTTGATCCAGCGACACCCCTCCTGGGAATATATCCAAAAGAGGCCAAAACAACATACAATAGAGAGATATATGTATCCCCATGTTCATAGCAGCACAACTCACAATAGCTAGAACATGGAAGTCACCAAAATACCCCTCAACAGACCAGTGGATACACAAACTGTGGTACTTATACACAATGTAATACTTTGAATCTGTAAGGTCCAACAGTGTGGAGGTTTTCACAGGCAAATGGAAGAAACTTGAGAATATCATGCTTAGTGAAGTGAGTCAGAAGCAGAAAGTGAAACATCGGATGGTCTCTCTGATATGAGAGACCCAGACCACAGCAATCTCATGGAACTTTAAAGGAAAGACAAAGTGAAAGAGGGGGATGGGGGGTGAAGGGAGGGAAGGGAGGGTAGGGGGAGGGACAAAAGAAGAGAGGGAAAGCCCTTATCACTTCGACAAGATAGGTATGTGCACAAAATGCTCAACTCCATTGTAAACCTTAAATTCTGCACTTTTACATATCAATAAAATGGTAAAAAATAAAAAATGAAAGAGGAGGGTAGTGTGGGGGAGGGGAGAGGGAGGGGTGGGTAGTGGTAGAGACAAAAGGAGAGTGGGAAAGCCCTTGTCACCTTGACAAGATACGAATGTGCACAAAATGCCCAACCTCATTGTAAACCTTGAACTTTGCACATATTCATATCAATAAAATGTGGGGAAAAAACTCAGTGGGCTATTGTAACTTTTGATTCTTGAATTTAACCCTTTAAGTTCATGCTCTATTAACTAAATTTGTAATAATGATATTACTCGCTTCTTCCTGCTTCCCATTTGAAAAGAACTCTTTAAAAATTCTGAAGTAACTAAGTAAGCCATTATATCTCCTATTGTAAGTATAATTTTTGTGATATAGACTTGTTTATTCAATGTAGCTAGTCATTTATTTGGTCTTTGATGTAAGGTTAGCCTAAGAAAACTGACTGATATAATGATAACCTGAATGTCTTTTGAATGTACACACATTTACTTTTCAGTACTCAGCTATGTAATTTGAAATCTAATTCCCGTCTTTTTTTCTCACATCTTATAGCCTTATGAATTTCATCATTACAGTTCTTTTCTTATGTGGACTGGTGTGTGAGGCCACCTTAAAGGATCTCAACAAAGATGTAGGAAAATATAGATCTTTTGGCAAATCATCCCAATAAAGAGCTCTGCTGGACCCAGAGAAGAACTATTAAGATATGGCCACTGCAGCCTATTCTCGTGGTGGGACGCTGAGCTAAAGAGTGGTGATTTGAGTGTTGAAGTGAGCCAGACACAGAAGATTAAATATGTTAAATATTGTGTGGCTTCTCTGATATGGGAAACCCAGAATCCAGACATTCTATGGAATCAAATGGGTGTGATAGTGGGAGTTGGGGGAATAGGGAGGATGTGGGAGGGCCAAAACTGGGGAGGAGAAAGGGGATTTTAATGTTGATTGATATATAAGTGTACAAAACACTCAAG
The DNA here is from genome assembly GCA_004027205.1 of Ctenodactylus gundi. Classification (NCBI taxonomy): domain Eukaryota; kingdom Metazoa; phylum Chordata; class Mammalia; order Rodentia; family Ctenodactylidae; genus Ctenodactylus; species Ctenodactylus gundi. The sequence continues at coordinate 27,624 of PVKB01007399.1, read as the reverse complement.
CTCATTGTAGCCATTACATATGGCATATATATAGATAGATATAGATATACACAGAGGAGAGGTATAGCTGGGACAATGGAAAGTCTATTTTAGTTTTTTGAAGAATTACCATACTGATTTCCATTGCAGTTCTTCCAGTTTACTCTTCTGCACCGTTGTGGTGGTTGATCTCCTACTGGTGGCAGCATGCCATGCTGGGTCCTACTTGACCCTCTGTGATACCATGCCAGGGAATATGTCGAGGGGGCATTTCTCTGTCATGGAGACATGGGGTCCCTGCTCTACCTTCATTAGCTTGAATGGAAATCGGACTGCTGTTTTTTCCCTGGCCTTTTGCTGGGAGCTGAGATGTTCTTATCTAGAAGCTTCCTTTCTGGCTGGGCCACCCTTTCCTGAACCTTTGGCTACAGAGAACAAAGTAGCTTTGTATTTATCCATACTTGTTGGTGTTTCTGGGTCGCTGGCTTTCAAACACAAAGCCGTGGACACATGTGACAATAGAAAACCCAAGATTAAACAAAACCAGGAAATCACCTACCGTGTCATTTCTAGGGTCAAAAAATTCCTACCTCTTTTTTACTTCTTAGAGTATAGTTTGTTTTTACACATACTACTCTAGTTATTAACCATACTTAGTCAAAGGAATAGGAAAAGTAAATGTATGCATTTTTCCGTAGCTGAAACACAGTAAATTTCATATAGCATTTATGTACCATTAATTGTTACTATTTTAAAAATATTTAAAATATTCTTTCCATGTAGGGCATATAAAAATAGATCTTGAGCCAAATTTGATCACAGGGTGTAATTTGCTGTCTACCACACCATCATTGTGCAAATCTTTTATCTTCTTTAACTTTATATATGACTATTAAATGCTTGGGGCTTGAGGTCCCTGACACATACATTTTCCCAGTTCTTTTGGGTGTCACTTAAATGACTTGCCTTTTCATTACTTGTAGAGCTGGTTATTTGGTCTTAATCATGACAGAAGCTCAGGGACACTTTCTCCAGAGTTTCCTCCTGCTTCTCTTGATACCCAGGGGTCGTCATTGGAACATTCTTTCCTTTGGAGCTTTGGCTCCCTGTAAGAGTCTCAGGCTCATCTTGCCTTTGCTGTCTATGGCCAGAGGTGGAGTAGGTGGATCTACAACCTCAGCACTCTGGGAGCCTGAGGCTGAGGAGAATTGCAAGCTCAAGCCCAAATTCTGTGCAGTTTAGCAAGATCCCATCCCTATATCAAAAATACAAAAGGAGTCAGGATGTATTTAGTGTGAGGGCCCTCGTCTCAAACCCTCATACCACAAAACAGTGATGGTGGTGGTGGTGGTGGTGGTGGTGGCAAGAGTAGTATTAATTTATTTCTCTAGTGCAACACAAGGGCAAGTTGGGACTAGGAATGGCCACATGAAATTGTAGATCAGACATCTCTCTTACCTATGGAGACCCATAATGTGTTGAAAAAAAAGACTTTCTTTCCAGAAGCTAAATGTTCTCTGGTAAGAAATCTCTCCGTGTTCTGATTGATCTAACACCGAAGCAAAGAGCAATATTCTATTTTACTACTTGATTCTCCTTACATTTTAATGTATACTCTAATGTTTCCGGTGAAATCTGAGGTTTTTTAGTACTGCTATCATTTTCCCAAACGGTTTAGAAAACTTGGCATAATTTAACACCTTTTATTATCCACTAGGTCTCATTTTTGACCTAATTTTTGTCCCAGAGTATATTAATTCTATATAATGCCATTGTATTTTGCTTTAAATGTACATTGTAAAAATGATGCATACACAAATAATCAAATCATTTCATAAGACATACAAGAAAAATAATTTTCCTATTTCCAAATTTCACTCTTCAGAGGAAATTATTTTCAGTATTTTTCATAGTTACATCAGGCATTCCCTTGACATTGGCTTATAATCCTGACACTCTGAGAGGCTGAGCCAGGTTTGGACAATTTAGTGATGTTATAAAGCCCTGCCTCAAGATTAGAAAAAAAAAAAAAAAAAGTAATGAAAAGTGGGCCAAGCGTAGTATGAAGACGCTTGGATCAAGTCTCAGAATTGAAAAGGAGATTGTTTTAGACTTTATAAAAAATACTACATGCATAAACTATGTAAGTCTAAACTGTAATCAAACAAGGTGATTAACCTGTTTCTGTGATCAATCAAATAAAATTTTCTCCACGTGAATGGTTTACCTAGGTGGCCTACCTTATACATTTTAAAAATAGACCATAAAACAAAGCAAACACAGGAGAAACCACCATACCTGACCAATGAGCGCTCACAGAGGAAACGCCATGTGCAGTGAGGGGGAGCCCACATAACGTGTTCCCTGTTTCCAGGCCGCACAGGACGTTCGGGCTCTGACTGGAGTGAGGGTGCTGACACCCCAGCTGTGACAGCTGAATCAGAGACCGTTTTCCAAGGCAAGAAGGCCAGAATGTTCCCCTCCACGCAGCAGTTCATTCCAACACTTCCACTTCCTGCTCATCCATTTAGCCTTAGAGTTTTACCTGGATTTCTCTGTGTCCTACTGTGCACGGGCCACAACTGCTGTTCAGGGTCAGCATACCTACAGTAAAGGTTTCAGGCTTGGTGAGCTATCATCTTGCTGTCCCAACTGCTCAACTCCATGTTGTACTTGTGAAAGCAGCCACAGTAAACGTTAAATGGAGGAGCACACCTGTATTCCAAATAAAACTTCAAAAACAGGTAGAGGGCCAGATTTGACCGTTTCAGACTATGTCTACTGTTGTAGGGGTGTCTGGACATGACTTAGCAGGTGCAGGATAGCCCCCAAAAGCTAAGAAGTCCCTTTGAACACTGGGAACAGAACAAGAAACAAGGTTTCCAGTATTCTTTGTTTCAGCTGCAGATGGAGGATGAGAATGACCTTGGGTAGATGTTTATTCAAAGAAGAAGCATTGTTTCTAATGAGAAGAGGTAGCTGATAGGAACAAAGACACAGTGGGAGAACATGCTGTTTGTCAGCTAGGGCCAAATGCCAGCATTTTAGTCATTTTCTTGATTGTTACCCCCATTTGTTGTTCAGGAACAGTTCTATGTGTTTAGGGTAAGCACATTTCAGTTGGAAGGAAATTGTTTTATGTAACAATTGAGATAACCAAGATATTAGTGAAAATGATCTAGTGCCTGAACTATTGGGAAGGCATTATTAACATTTTTATTCTGTGGGGGACCAGGCCCACAGACTTGAAACTGAGCTACAACCCGACTCTTTAATTTTTGATTTGGAGAATGGGTCTTGCTGGGTTGGCTAGGCTGAGCTCAAACTTATGATACTCCACCTCCACCACCCAGCATCCTAGAAATGCAGGCATGTGCCACCACACTTAGCTGGGAACCCTTTTCAAAGGAGTTACCACATTCTAATAACCCATTTTAATACATAATGAAATAATTATACAGTTTTACCACAATGCAGAATTATTGAGAACTCTGAGCTTTTCTTTTTTTTTTTTTTTTCCTGTGACTACATGATCCCACCTGGGGGTGATGAAGGTAGTGCAGTAAAATCTTGTTGCCATTAATCTGTGTTTGTAGCCACTGCCCAGCGCCAGCATCACCACCTCAACTCCACCTCATCATCAGCATTAGATTATCATAAAGAGTGCGCTGCCTGGACCCCCCATGTGTGCAGCTCACAGTAGGGTGTGTGCTCCTATGAGAATCTAATGCACTGCTGATCTGATAGGAGGCAGAGCTCAGGTGGTAATGCAGGCCATGGGGAGTGGCTGTAAATATAGATGATGTTCTGCACACAGGCCCACCCCTCAACTCCTGCTCCTAACAGCAAACACTGGTTCCGGTCCACAGCCCAGAGCTTGGAGACCCCTGTGAAGTAGACTTATCCTTATGGAAGCCTCCACAGAAGATCAATAAATCCTTGGGGCAACTCTCAATTATATCCTGAATACATCCAGATCCGTTTCCAGTGCCACCTCCCTTCTCCGTGCCCTTGGCAGTCCCTAGCCTGGGCCTTAACTGACTGTGCTTACCCTTTCTCCACACAGCACCAAGCATTTCTTTCTCTCTTTTTAGAACCTAAGATACCCCAATAGAATCAGTTCAATAGATAATTCATATCAAAATTGTCAGTTATTTCACTTTTTTCCACAAGTCTTTGGAACCTCGTATAAATTGTATACTTCCCCACCCTCCCACATTTTAAAATTAAGTGCATGTTGGTTATACATAGCCACAGGCCTCATTCTGGCAGGTTTGTACACGTGCACAATACGCTTTAATCCTTTTCTCCCATCAACCCATCATCCAACTTGTCCTCCCCCACCTAGTTTCTCAAGTTCTGTGGGCGATCAGTGCATGTAATAGATTTTGGTCATATCTGTGGACCATCCTCCCCTCCCCATTCCTTCCTCATGCTTAATAATAGTCTCCCTCCTGCTTTCATGTCATCTCTTAGATTCCACGTGTGAGGGACTACATGCTTTGGGCTTCTCATGTAAGTGAGACCATGTGATAGTTAACATGTTGGTTCTGGTTTGCTTTGCTAAGCATTGCAGTCCCAAGGTACATCTAAAACGATTTAAATTTACCTCTTTACAGCACAGCAATACTCTGTTGCGTATATTTTTCGGTCTGGCTTGGTTTGCTCAGTATCCTGCTTCACTGCAGGCAGCATCTTGTTTCCAACAGAGGGACAATCCCAGCCCCTTGCTGGCCCCTTGCTGGTTGACCGTGACATGTCCTGTGCTCAGTGTCCTGTCCCCAGGTTGGGTAGAATTCTCCTTTCTCCAGTGACACCACCCCTCTTCTCAAATCTACAGTGATGATTCAAAATGTGTGGTACACTTTACAAGATATTGCCAAAACATATCAATCAACTATGTTACACGTAATCTAAACCAGACCCAGTTTCACAGGCCTGTGATCCCTGCACTCTGGGAGGCTGAGGCAGGAGGAACTTAAGTCTGAGCTTAGCTTGGCCAACTTCATGCTGCAGTAAGACCATGGCTCAAAATCAAAGAGAAAATTAAACTCAGTAAAGTCAAGGGACGTTGAGTTGTCTAATCTTTGGACAAGATGTTTCGGCCAGAGCGAAGGCCATGGAAGAGTTAACTGTTAGAAAGAAAAAGAAGAAAAAAGAAACAAAACAGAAGGGAGGTGACTCGGGCTCCAAGTAACTAATCTCAGAACCTGTTTCTAAGATTATCACCAGTTCCCTGCAACCCTCAGAGCCAAAGAAACTTGACCGAAGGATTAAAACTTATGTAAACAAAGATCCCTTTATTTATGTCTCCGTGTCTCAGAAGAAGCCAGTGCGCTGGCTCGCTTGCTCATCTACGGCACTTTCTCCATGCTGGGTCCTCAACATGTCATGTTTAAGAAGTGTGAGGAGCTCACAGAATAGAAGCCGTGCTGGAGGCGATGGTGGTGTGCAGAGGTAACAGTCCCTTGTGTTTCGGGGTGGGTGGGGTGGGCAATCCTTAACCGTGGAAAAGCATCGGGTAGACTTAATATTTAGGGAGAAAAATCCCAGATTCCTGGGATTTTCAATTACCTTGGCTGGTACAACATCCACTCTGTAATGCAGACTGATTTTGTGCAATTGTATTGTAGTGTTTGTTCACATGTATGCATATAGGCATGGGTACTGCATGTGTGGTTGCAGGTGGCCTGTGGGGAGGGAGGTTTGTGGCTGTGATTGTGTTATTTGTTTTCTAGTTTCTCGCGGTCCTGAAAAGCCCTCAGGTATTCATCTTCTTCAAATTCTGACCCACGCTCACGTTTCCCACTCCCTTCTCTCTTACTCCCACAGACGCCTACAGCTTTTGTTACTTCTCCTGGACTCATACATACACGAGTCTCTGTCTCTCTCTGGAGTTTCTTTGTTCAAAATTCAAACACAAAAACATCCAAATAATACAAAATGACAAGAGGAAAGTCACTTTGCTCTCTGTGTGTGTGTGTGTGTGTGTGTGTGTATATATATTTGAAATTATATACATATGCCTTACCTCTCCCATTGTGCCCATGCACAGGATCATGACACACCTGACTCAGTGGAAATTTTCTTTCTTTAGACACTGACTGTGTCTCTAGGTTCTGCCTGAATCGAAATTCTATTTGGTCTTTCTGTGCTTAGATAGCAAAGCTCATTTCTGTAGGTTGAAAATAGTGAAGCCCTAGAAGCATGCTCAACTGCAATCCTTAACCCCACTGTTTCTCCACCTCAGTCTAGTATGTGCTTTAAATCTTTTAAATTTAAGTTTTTTGATGCTGTAGGATCAGCATAGTGGTTAGAACACTTGCCTAGCAATCACAAGAGCCTTAGTTCGATTCCCCAGCACCACATAAGCTGGACAAGGCGATGCACACCCCAACTCCAGCACTCGGGAGGATGAAGCAGAATTGCTGTGAGTTTGAGGCCAGCCTGGGCTACATAGTGAGTTTATCCTGGACTACAGAGCAACACCCTATCTTTAAAAAAAAAAAGTTGATTATATGGGGAAAAAGGGGGTATGAGGTTATTATAAATTGTTTTTTGTTGGCAACTATTGTTATTTTTATAAAAATGTTTTTATACTTTTTTAGTGATTTTTTCTGCTTTATAAATCCCAGCTCAAACAAGAAGCTGAACACTTTACTAATCACAAAAGAAAAAAACAATAGAAAAGTTAAGGAAATCTGTAGAGAGAAATGGCTATTTAAAAATTTTATAACTGAATTGATTAGATGTATCCTTTGAAAGTGGTTATGTTCCTACTTATGTATTTAATAGAATTATAGAGTTATCATCTGCAAAACAGAAGGCATTCGTTCTAAATAAAGAAGTCAGTTTCTTAAGGCTTTGGTAGGGCTTGCATTTGGCCACTAGAACACGGAGTTTATAGAGAGCCTGGTCCTACGGGGTTCCCCCCAGCAGGATGGGCTCTTAGTTTGGGAATCATTCTGCAGAGGCGAGAGGTAGTTCCTTCTTCTCTAATGAGGGGAAAGTAAAGTTTCCAAAAGGAAGTTGGACAGAAGGACTAGTGTGGCGCACAAACTACAGGTCCACTTCAAGGCAGGTCACTTAGGAAAGTTGGCACGGAGGATGAAGAATTGAAAAAGGCTTCCCTTTACGCTGTGCATGGTCCTGCACTCCTAGGAAAAGTCTGTGTGTCCTAAATACTGAGGGTCCTAGAAGTTCAAGTTTTCGTGTTTGATGACTTTTGGCACACTCTGTGCTTTCCATTTAGTGCCTATCTTTTCTCGTTGCATTAGTTTTAATTCAAATATCATGAAAAAGTTATTCTGAGCAAGCAAATGTTTATATTTTATTATTTTTATATGTATGGTGGCCTTTTGGGACAGCCTGTACCTGTATTCACGTGTCTTGGTCTGGAGAACACTGCCGTATCCATCTGTGTACTCGGAAGAGAGATGGGTAGGAATAGGATTTATCCAAATATCCCTTTCTTACGTCTCTGACAGCTTGTATGGAGAGACAGCCTGAAGATAAGAGGGGAATGTCTTTTGAGAACATTGTGACGCACGCGTCCCATTCTTGGTGGATGAGCCGTGCCTTCTCCTGACCTCAGGCCTAATGACCACGACATTAAGATATATGGCCCAAGTATTTCGTGTTTGTTTCTTCCCTGCTCTTTGAGTTTCTCCAAGTGTCTCCCGCCTGACAAATATAAAAGGCAAAGGCTGTGTCCGGGTCTGCCGCCAGGCGAACCGAACCCGAAGTAGAAATAATTAAAAGAGTAAACTAATTAGATAAAATAATTAAAAGAGATAAGAGGCAGTGAGGAGGGAGACTGCGGAGAGGAGGACGGGATCTAGGAGGAGCGAAGCAAAGATGATTAAGTCATGATTCACGTGAGCACCAGTTCCCCAGGGTTCAGTTTCGCACGCACAGACTAATAAAAAGTAATAACAATTACAGGTAAAAAAGGAGCCACGTCCAGTCAACGGTGGGCTACCGGAGCTAGCTCGGTGTCTTAGAGCTAGGAGTTGGGTCCTGTGGGGGGGGGGGTGGGACCTCAGTAGGAGCAGGCTGGGCAGCCTGTAGCCGGTCCAAGGCTGCAGCAAAATCTGCCCAGGACCGGCCGACGAGCGGTGTTTACTCCGCCAAAGGTACAACAGGTGACAGGTCAGGAGTGAGAGGCCAGGCTGCCAAAGAATCCACGCAAGTGTTTTAAATATCTGGCCCAGCCAGGGCAGACCAGTTGACACTTCCTGAGAAAGCCTCTCTTGTAACTGGCAGCTCTCGGGGGAGATGAAGGAAACCAGCTACCCAGAAAGAAAAAGGCCCAAGCAGGAAGGAAGAAACCCAGAGACAGAAGAAAGGCCTTGTTCCCTGCTTCCTGAGCCCGGTGGGGCCGCTGCAGAGGTGGAGGGAGGGAGGGCAATGCAGTCCTAACACAGAGCGAGGGAACCTGTGCATATTAATCCGGAGCTGAGAGGTTGGGGTGGTGGTAGAAGGGTGAGGGCCAAAGGTGACTGGTGGCATCTTTTTAATTTTTTGAACGCCAACAGAAAGCGTCAGGAAAGAGTTCACCCCTGGCAGGAAAGGGATGGCCCTATACAACGAATTTGCTAGGTGGGGAGGGGGAGGAGGAGGAGGACGTTGATTTCTCTCATAATTCCCACTGATTCAAGGCTAAATGTTGCTTGGAGAATGAATTCAGACTATTTCAACCTTAAAGTCTTAGTAAATAACAGCTTTACCCAAGGATCCTGTAATTCTTGGTTCACTTTGGCAGCCCTCCCGAAGATTCCCTGCTCACGTGTAAGTCTTTTGCATCTAACCTCAGGGGATCTTTAGGAAATAGATTGAACTTGGGATAGACTGAACTTCAGGAGTCAATCAGATCCAGGAGATGGGACTGGGGAGGGTCACGCAAAATATTTGCATCAGATGTCTGCTACTTTATCATTTAAAAGTTGAAATTATTGTTTTTAGAAATGCTAATAATTTCAGAAATGTATATAGCATTTTAAATCTTATAGAAATCCTTTACTTTTTGTGAGACAGGAAATAAATGCAGTTATAGTCCCACCCTGAGAATGAGGAAAGTTGGGGAGCTGTGAGAGGTGGCAACCCATACAGCTCCTTAGAGTCACAACTGGGACCTGATTAAAGCTCAAGGTGACAACTTCTCAGTTTGTTTAGCAGTATGAACTACCAATATTTGAATTGTATAATTATATAACATGATGTTATATAATGACGTGCCTATAATTATACAATATGACAAGTTCTCTGACAAGCACTTGGTATCCTTCATCTAGTTTAATACCCAATCTTGCGAAGGTTCCAGCAAGAGAAGATGTGAAGACACCCTACTCAAGTGCAGACTAGGAAGTGGGGGGTCTGCACAGAGGGCTCCTTTAACATGCCAAAAGCATCAAGATATTTCACGTATCTGAATTTAGTTAAGCTTTGTTGAGCACTGCTATCTACTAAGTGCTTTTCCCCCACATTATCTCTTGTCTTCATTCCTCTGAAAGACGTAATTTTTCTCCACATGTAAGCGAGGGAAGCAAAGCTAAGAGAAAATAAGGAAGTTTGAAGATAAACCAAGATTCCAGTCTCTCCCTTTCTCACTATATTAGTGGCTTGACACTAGTAATTTCAGTGTTCCATTGATAATTTTCTCTTCTACCTCACAATAACCTGTTCACAGTAGAAAATCCTAATTTTATTTTAAGAATATGAAAGTTGAATTCATGGAGGCATTATCACCTACTCTAGACAGACACTAACCATAAACCCACAATCAAGAATAGCTCCAAAAATTGCTTTCATTTCCCAGGGCTAGAAGGGCTTGGTCCTGTTTCCTGTCCTCTCTTACTCTTCCAATGGTATGTCTGCAGGAGTTGTTGTGGGGGGGGGGGGGGGGGGGGAAGAGGTTCCTAAGCACTTCTAAGAATCAAATTTTGCCTGAGGAAGCCTGTGAGGCTTCAGAGAAACTAATTCACTCCTTTACCTTCTCATCCTGCCAGCCTTCTCCACCCCAGTTTAACAATTTAGGATCTTAAAGACCAGAGCAGAAGGAGGGCTTTCCATCCTCCTCATAACTAGTTGTGTGAAAGAAAATGGATACCAACGTGAGTGGGGCCCAAAACACCGGAGAAGCATGGGGAGGTAGCCAGGGTTGCTTTACCTAAGCCTTTCTCTGGGGCTCTTCTTTTCTTTGGCCTTGCAGCTCCCTGCTGCCTATCCCTCCCCCACCATGTCTCCTGTGTCTTGTGCCTAGCCCTTATTCCATCAGCCATTGCTCTTAGCTACATCAACTGGTAGTTGATAACACCTGTCCTTCCAAGAGAGATGTGATAATGTCCCATTCAAGAGGATTTGTCTGTTAGCGAGCAGCTCTTGAACCCATGGGACTTTTAGTGAAGGAGTCTTGGAACAGAATGCATTTCAAAAGGTAGATGGAATTAAGGGGGTGCTCAACATATATGATGAATGTTTAAATTTTTTTAAATGCAGTACAATAAAAGACCTATTGCCATTCATTCCCTTCAAAATCCTCCCCCCAACTTTGCACACACCTTTTCCATCATTCTTGCCACTCTCTAGAGTGGTTCTGGAAGCTGTCTTTACTGACTGGCTTCAAGGGGTGTGGGGCTCCCAACTTCTGTCTGGCAGAAAGGCACTCACACAACACGACACCAAGTCCTCATCTACCCTTTTCACTAGATCTGGCACTGTGAGATCTCTGTCTCTTCCCCAAAGCCAAGGTGATCATAAAAGGTCAATGTTTTGAACTCATTAAGGACATGGGAGCAGCCATGACAGGGCAACTAAGCACCCTCAGCGAAGAGGACGACCCAAACTGCTTCTGCAGGATGCAAAGGCAACACAGAACAAGCATGTGAGGGGAAGGTGCAGAGGGGAATGCTTGGCAATGTGTCCTTTGCTATAATTTCTTTCAAAAATTGGACATTGTATTATTCTATCTCACAGGAGTTACTTTTGGACTGAGTTACTGCTCAGAACCTTTTGCCTAATTTTGAGGCTTTTGTTGGTAAACAGATACAACTTGTGACCATCATTCTCAGTAAAGTGAGTCAGATGCAGAAGATTGTTTATTGAATGATTGCTCTGATATGAGAAACCCACAATACAGCCATTTTATAGAACTAAATGGGAGGAATAATGAGAGTTAGCGTGAAGGGGTAGGGTGTGAGATGGGAATGGTATATAATTTTGATGTAATATATGTGAACAAAATATTCAAGTTTAATGTAAACATTATGTATTCCATATACACATATTAATAAAATGAGGGGAAAAGATCTATTCTTGCTTGGATGATTCATACATACAAAAGTAGAGACATACTCATAAAAGGAAGTGAATTATCCCAAACTCAGGTCCAGAGTTTCCTATATTTGCATGTTTATAGGACAAGTGGGCATTGTACCCATGAAGGTGAATAAGGTTTATTTCTTTCCATATCTAACTCTACACCCTTTTGGTAGGCTTAGTTCTTCTTTCCATAAAACCTGTTTGTGACCCCAATTTTTAAAATGCATATTCATATAAAGTTTACTGTATAGGCAGTAGGATTTCTGCATACGTAACTCCTTTTCAGATTGCTGTCTCCTCCTCCTCTTCTAATCTCGTTAGAACCCAGGGGAATGAGACCCAACATGCTGGTCAGCATTGTCCACTGCTTCCTGTAAAGGATCTGGGTGCTGCTTACTGACCAGAACCTTTGTTCTCCAGAACAAAAGGAATGTTCCCACAGAGAAGAGGGTGGATTTTCAGAACCTGTGATCACGCATGGTTCTGTCCAACTTTTGTAATTCTAGAGACAGGTGTGTGATGCAAGTATTGTTATGTCACTCGGCTGCTGGACCAGGGAATGTGTGGTGATATAAAGCCTATGTAGGATGTGGGTAGATTGTTGTCGTGATTCTAGTCCTCTTTCTGTTCCCCTACTTTGCTTTGTACCAACATAGGTCACCCACCTTTATCTTTTTATTTTACTCTCTCTTTCTAAATTTTTTTGGTCAGTCATAAAATTGCTCATCATAACACCACACCATTCCTTTGTGAATTGCTATCCTGGTTAAACTACCTGCCATTGATTGACCACCAAAGACACAACAGCTACATCGTATGTTCCGTTCCAACTCCTTAATAAAACCATCCAAGAAAGATATCACAAAACCTGTTTTACAAAGGAAATATAAGACGTCACACTCTATCAGGTTTTTTTACAGTGTGCTAAAGCTTGAAGTTACATTAACATATACTTAAAAGTATATTTATCATTTCTTTGATTTTTCATAGAATGCACTGATTTAACCACTATGTATTGAATACCTCATATGAGCAAAGAATAGACTGAAATATTGTAAGGATAACTGATATAATTCATGCCTTTCATATTTATACCAATTACTTTCAAGTGCATATGCTCTCATAATATAAGTGTGGAAATCCTTACTGAACTTGAACAAAAGAAGATACTTCTAGGTTTCCATACTAAACTATAGTGGGAAATGGTTTTACCAGTATTGTCTTAGTTACTTTTTCATTGCTGTGACTCAATACCCGACACCCACAAACTCAGGAAAGGAAAGGCTTATTTTAGCTCACCGTCTCGAAGGTCACAGTCCATTCAGGGGTGGCCGGCAGCAAACGAAGTCCATGGCAGAGAGAGAGGTGGAAGCAGCTTCTCCGGACAAACAGGAAGACAAGCTGAGGCTAGTTGAGACTTGTCCCAGCCCTCCAGGAAGGCAGGTGCAGCTTATGTATCCTTTCAGGTCTCTGCCCAGTAACCAGTCTCTCCTGCATCCAGGTGTGGCCAGTATGCACCATTAATCCTAACTTAACTGTAATCCACTCCTCCAGACCAGACTCCAGTCCACCAAAATCACATGGTTCCATTAAAATACATGAGACTTTTGGGGGACACTCCAGGTCCTAACCACAACATTCCACCACTGACCCCCAAAAGACTCATGTCCTTCTCCCCATGCAAAATGCAGTTAGTCCTTCTCCAAGAGTCACCAAAGTCTTAACAGTTTCAGCACTGCTAAAGAAACTCCAAGTCCATAGTCTCCTCTGAGATGTAAGACAAACTTTTAACTGAGAGCTCCTGTTCAAACCAGAGTGAAGCACTGCCAACAAAAAATGGCACAGGGTAAACAATTCCATTCCAAAAGGGATGAATAAGGTAATAAAAGGCAATAGGCCCAGAACAATTCCTAAATCCGGCATGGCAAGTGTTAAATCCTGTAGCTCCATGTCCAGCAACTGGGGTAAACGCTGGTGAGGCATGAACTCCAAGGGGCTTGGGTGGTCCCCACCCCTGTGGCATTGCTGCTGACTGCAACCACCATCTTCCCTCCTTTGGGCTGGATCCACTCACGGCCTGCTGCGTTTCTCAGCCGACAATCAATGCTCCTGGCTTCTCCAAATTTTCAGGCTCTCCACTGGACCCTAGGCTTCTCCTTCACAACCTCACACATTGCCCTCCCAGGGACACACTGCTTGGCCTCCAAGGCCTTCCTCTGAATCCTGGGTGGAAGCCTCCCTGAATCCACAACTCTTGGGCTCTGCAAGCTTGTAAAGCCGGGACCGCGCAGACGTCTCCAAAATCCGCCACTGGCTTGAGCAGTAATCTGGCTCCTTTGTGCCACGGTTGCAGAAGCTTCCTAGTGCCTGGATTGCTGAACTCTAGGAAGCTGAACTCCAGCAAATACTTCCCTCTTTGGCCCTACAGGGAGTTCTGGGGAACTCTTCACAGGACAAGAGCTTTTGCCTTTAATTGGTAAAGGGTGGGATCTTGCTGATTCCTCAATCACTGTTAAAGCCTCTTTTTTGCAGTCCTGATTCCAACTTCTCGGTTTCTGTTTAATGTTAGTATCTTGAACTACCACATGCTTTTCCACTCCAGACTGCGAGCTTTTTACATCTGTTCTCTCTGCCATTGTCTCCTGTCCTTCACTATAAAGCTGGCTAAAAGCCGCAAACAGTAACCATGTAACAATTTTAACATCAGTCTGTCTTGAGATTTCCTCCACCAGAGTAAGCAGTCCACTGCCCTTAATTTCAGTTTCAGGCAAAGTCTCTGGACAAGGGCAAAATACCGACAAACTCTTTGCCAGAGCGTAGCACACATGATTTTTAGGCCACTTGCCAATACAGTCCTCCTTCCCATCTGAAACTTCTTGAGCCTGACCTTTCCAATCCATGCTTCTATCAGCATTCTGGTCTTCCGAGCTCCGACCAGAATCTACCCTCAAGCTCAGCTGACAGCACTCCAAGGCTTCTCCAGCTTTCATCCCCAAACCTCTCCAAATTCCTTCTGCAAACTGGTTCCAAGGACTTCTGAGCCACATCTTCAGGTAAAGTACAGCAATGACCCCACTCCTCTGCTACCAATTACTGTCTTACTTTTTCGTTGCTGTGACTCAATATCTAACACTCACAAACTCAGGAAAGGAAAGGTTTATTTTAGCTCACCGTCTCAGATAGTCACAGTCCATTCAGGGCTGGCCGGCAACAACCGAAGTACATGGCAGAGAGAGAGGTGGAGGCAGCTTCTCCGGACAAACAGGAAGACAAGCTGAGGGTAGTTGAGACTAGTCCTCGCCCTCCAGGAAGGCAGGTGCAGCTTATGTATCCTTTCAGGTCTCCGCCCAGTAACCAGTCCCTCCTGCATCCAGGTGAGGCCACTACGCACCATTAATCCTAACTTAACTGCAATCCACCCCTCCAGACCCCAATCCACCAACATCATATGGTTCCATTAAAATACATGAGACTTTTGGGGGACACTCCAGATCCTAATCACAACAAATATTCTATCATAAAATATATAGTATTAAATATAAACCAAACAGCAGGTTTAGCAACATTTATTATTGAAAATGTTGTGCCCAGATTTCGGGGAGCCCCAGATAATCAGGGGACCAGCCACGCATACAAGAACAAAGAGCTTTTATTCGGGCTTAATCACGGGCTCTCAGACATCACCGACACTGTGGATCTGTCCGGAGAGCCCAGAACATAGGCTGAGCAGGGTTTTTATGAGGTAGGGGAAGGGGAAGGGTTACAGGGGATGTGACATAGGTACATCATCATTTTACATAGAACCAATTGTAAGTACACAGTTCTTATGATGGTGATGCTGACCACTCAGACCAGCCAGAGTGGCTGTAACTTTTGTCACGACCCAACCGTGACCTTTAGGAGCCTTTTGAATGTGACCAACCACGTGTGGTGTTTTAATGGCCTGGGTAGGGTCTAAGGAGGAGTAGAGTGATTGGTTAGCTGTAACTGGGCAGCTATCTATAACTTTTTTGGCTTTGCTCCAGGCCCAGGAATGCCAGATTGGTGTTAACGCTTTCTGATTGGCTGTAAATAGGTAACCAAGTAGCCCAAGGCTATTCTGGCCTTGGGCATTGTGTGGTCTTTGCTACAATTTTTTTACTATTCTGGGAAGCCAAAACTCAGTAACTTTTAGGGTAAGTTTGAAGTATGTCATGGAGTCTGTTCAGCCGGGGCTTTTCAGAAAATAGTGAATCCGTGAGCAGGAGAAGCTGCTTTGCCAGGGAGGGTGAAAAGTTGCATTTTGATTTTTGTAAGAGGAGTAGCCCATAGATGAAGGGCACCAAGGTTTATTTGCTGGTTACATTGTGCATCTGAACAGATTCCCCATGCGGTCCCTCAGGGGCCCAGGCGTCTCATGAAGAGCTACTGCTGCAGACGAGGAAAGAAACACTTCAGAATGTCACATGGGCCCTCTGTCTAGTGACTCAGGCTGCAAGTGACAGGCATCACACCTGATCTGTTTAGAAACTTGGTCAACACTAACCATGTCTACTACAGATGCTGTGGCTTGCTGGATATTTTGCCTTTTTTGTTTGTTTGTTTGTTTTTCCTTTTTTTGAGTGAAGAGGAACTATCTTGGGCAACATAAATTATACACAATATAGTTAATGTACATATTGTACTAAAACCTTCCATTTTAAACATTTTCATTACAGCATTTTAAAATAAAGGGCAAAAAAAATGGTGACTGTAGTGTTTGGAGACCCATGGCTGATGAAAGGGAGAAAAATGAATAGAAAAGAAAACTTTGTCCTCTATACTCAGGGTATGAATAAACAAAGGAGTTGTGTTCCTGTGAAAAACTGGCTTTACCTTGCAGATAAAGGCATTTTTTAAACCTGGGTATAATAATTTTTGGCAAAGATACGTAGGATGCAGGCAAGCAAGAGACTCACTGGGCAATGTCCTCTCCTAAGGCTCATGACACCTTTTAGAAGTTTTATATGTTCTATTACTAAATAAATTCTTTGTTTTGACTCTGTCTTGGAACAGGGAACATAAATAAATCATTTGTTTTTCTGAATGTTCGAAAATACAGTTTGTCATGTGTCTGTGTGTACTTGGAAACTAAACTCGCTCTCTGGTTATTCAGGAGTATCTATGATTTCAGGTGCCTCAGGTGTGATGACATTGGTTGGGGTAAGTTTAGTTGCTGATATTGTACTGTTGGCACTTGCAATTATACTCGTTGAGTTAAACTTATTATCACTTTCACTAAGTATGTGTGAGAAGCCAGGGAAATATTCTGAGTCCTGTGGCAGTAGGATATTGTCACCTTTATATATTTAGAATCCTTACTAACCTGCAAATATCAATCTCAGTAAAGAAATGACACAGACTTTAAGTGTTTCTATCTGGGGCTAGAAAAATGACACAGTAGTTACAGTGCTTGCCTAGCAAGCACAAGGCCTTGAGTTCAACTTGCCAGCACCACACAAAACTGGGCATGGGGCATGGGGGTACATGCCTGTAATTCAAGTCCTTGGAAGGCTGAAGCAGGAGGACTTCCATGAGTCCAAGGCTAGTCTAGACTTCATAGTGAGTTCAGGACCAGCCTGGGCTACAAAGTGAGACCTTGTCTCAAAAAAGGGGGGTTTCGATCTGATAAGAAGTTGAGTGAATGTGCTTTAAGATAAAGTCTACCACTAAGACGCCTCTTACATGGCTCGTGGAATGGTAAACTGGTACCACCACCATAAAGGACAGCATGGAAATTTCTCAAAAGGCTGAAAATAAATATCCTTTCAATCCAGCAATATCTCTTCTAGGAATCTTTCCAAAAGAGTTAAAAGCATCATAAGCCATTTAAAAGTAAATACCTACAAGAAAACCTAGCCAAGAAAGTGAAGGACCTCTACAAAGAAAACTATATTATAGTGAAAAAAGAAATCAGAGAAGACATCAGAATATGGAAAGACATCCCCTGTTCTTGGTTAGGCAGAATTAATGTAGTCAAAATGACTATACCACCAACCTGATACAGATTCAGTGCAATTCCCAGCAAAATATCAAAAACTTTTTTCACAGATTTTGAGAAAACAATCCATAAATCCTTATGGAACCAAAGGAAAGGCAGAATATTTAAATCAATCCTGAATAACAAGACAAAGGCAGGTAGCATTATGATTACATACATCAAGTTATATTACAAAGTTATTTTAAAAACTATATGGTACTGACATCAAAACACACAGGTCGACCAATGGAGCAGAACTGAGGATGCAGAGACAAACTCAAGCACCCTCACCTACATGATCTTTGACAAAAGAACCAAAAGCATACATTGGAAAAAGGACAGCCTCTTCAACAAATGGTACTGAGAGGATTGGAGATCCACATGCAGAAGAATTAATCTAGACACACCTGTCACCATGCATCAAAGTCAAATCAAGGTGGATCAAAAACCTAGATATTAAAACTGAAACACGGAACCTTCTGGAAGACAAATTAGGCAAAAATCTAAAAGATATAGGTGTAGGCACTCAATAAGACACCCAATGCAAAAGAGTCAGCAAATGGGATTATATCAAATTAAAAAGTTCTGCACAGAAGAAGGAAATTGTCAACAGAATAAAGAAGAAACCAATAGAATGTGAATTTTTTTCACCATCTAGACCTTAGATAGGAGGCTCAGAATTAGGATATACAAGTAACTGAAAAAATAAAACAGACCTCTCAAATTCAAAGACCCAATTAAAAATGAGCAATAGAAATGAATAGGCAATACTCAGATAAAGAAGCTCAAATGGCCAATAAGTACACGAAAAGATGTTCAACATCCTTAGCCACTAGAGAAATGCAAATCAAAACATCAGTAACATACCATCTAACCCCAGAGTGAATGGTGTATATCAAGAACCCAAAGGCAATCTGTGCTGGCCAGGCTGTGAGAAAGAAGAAACCATTTTATGCTGCTGGTGGGACTGTAAATGGATACAACCACTATGGAAAGCAGTATGGAAATTCCTCCAAAGGCTGAAAATAAATATTCCCTTAATCCAGTGATACCACTTCTGGGAATTTTTCTAGAAGAGTTAAAAGCATCATATAATAGAAATACGTGAATATCCATATTCATAGCAGTATAGCTAAAATATGGAAGACACAAAAATACCCATCCACAGAGCAATGAATACAAAAAATGCAGTATACACAATGTATATATATTATGAATAATATTAGCATATGTAGATATATGTCACAAAATTAGACTATTGTAAGATATTTTAAATAAGTTTAAAAGATTGTAGTTTAGTTGTACTTTGTTCAGTTTGAAGTATTGAGCATGAGTCCATTTGAAAGAACCAACAGTTGTAACCCCCTAATAGTAATTTATTAATATATACTCATTTATTTTTATGAAAATGATGGTATGCAAATCATTAAAATATATTTTTCTATTTCTACACACTCACCACTACCCTGATAACTGGGTGACCAAAGGCACATTTCATGAGGAGAAATCAAGCCATAGATTCAAATTCTTACAAATCCCTTTTTCAAAACTTTTAACAATACAGGTGAGGGCCTTTGGATACAGCCTAATGAATTGTGACAGCAGTTTCTATGAATGAATGCTACTTCCCACAGCCACCTGCACATAGTCCATGGAGATAGCTGGCTTTGTGACAGATCATTGCATTTCATAGCCAGTACCGCAGTTCCCACCAGCACAAGTGCAACCCAGGAAGAACCTCTGCCAGAAATATCCTTTGATTTACCCAAGAAAATACATTCCATGTGTCACATAGTTTCTAGAATTCTGTGGTCTTTTGATTAGAGACATGAGGAGTGGAGCACAGGTTGTTTTAGAAGCATCCTGCATAAAAGTACTACAGAGGCTTGCTGAAAGCCACTTAGGTGATTCAAGGGCACATCCATTTACTGCGAGCTCACTGCTCATAATACACGACGAAGCCCTCAGGGGCATACACTGTTTTTACTTTAACCTCTTAGTAAACAAGTACAACAAAGCAAAATTTTCAAAAATATTTGAATCAGGAACAAGATTTTATTTATCTTCCAAACAATATCTTATTTCAGAATGTAAGTACAGAAAGAAATGGCTTGACAAAGGTCACTGTAATTGTTGACTTTCTCACATTTAAAACTTCACCACTGTTTATGATTTACCAAGTTTCAAACTACCATTTTTCCCCCTTGTTTTTATACCTAGGCCATAACAATTTAGACTTTAAAAAAGAAAAGACTTTTCAAGTGTTTTTGCAATACCGATGTACAGTGAGAACATTTCATTGTCAAAGACGTTGTCTTACTATTCTGAGACCTTAGCTAGGACTTAATTACAGCAATTATCACCATGGCAATGTGTATGTCCTACTAACAAATATGGAACGCACACAGACACACTAGAAAGGGCAAAGACTGTGCTATATTACACAGGAAATCCACTGAGCATGGGCAAGAGAATGAGCTACTCTGCCCTCTAAAGGCGTAAGTAGCGCCGTGGCTCTCTGTCTAACCCCAGAGCTGTGGTCCTCTTGCCGAACGTGTTAGATCCCACGTTGGTAGGCAACAGAACGGCCCCAAGATTGGGGCTGGAACGAACCAAAAAGTTGGTCAGGCGCTGAGTGGCACAGGTGGCAGTGTTACATTTCCTTTTGTCCACTTGACTGGCGTCACTGAGAAAATAGGAAGTCAGAGATTTAGGATAGGAATCACACACAGCCAGGTGATGCCCCACTGTCCCATAGGGTGAACACAGAAGGAAATATTTTCACAGAAGAAACTCGATGTTTTAAGTCTTCGAGACGCAATGCATAACAACAACTTTTGTTATAGTCAACTAGTTACTTCCTAGTAAAATTCTCTCTTTGGAAGTGCAGAAAACGTTCCAAATAAGAGTAATGATACCAGCCAATAACAGTAATAATAATAATAATAATGTCCTTTTTTCTTATCCTGTAAATCTTGATAAACTAACTTCCTGTCATCCGTGAGGAATCTGAAATAGTCAAATCCATGAATCAGATAGTTGCGTGGTATTTAGTGAAGGAGAGAGAAAAGTAGAGTTACTGATCAAAGAACAGAAAAATTCAGCCCAGAAAGTTCAACACACTCTTAAGATTTGTTATAAAGCATTCTTCTATTAGTCAATGATAATACTATTAGGTGTGCAAAAGACCATGGTGAATGTTCCAATTTTAGAAAAAAAATTAAGTAAAAATACACCCCCCTCAAAAAACTTTCCACCCCACTTCAAATGCACCTATCCCGAGGTTCTTACAACTTTCTCAAGCAGTTCCGGGAGTTCTCTTTCCTGACTGTCGTTAGTTGTGCTGTAGCTGCCTTGCTGTCCTGAATCCATTCAAAATGTTTCTCATTCATGGTCATCGTGACTTTGGGGAAGAGCCAGAAGTTGCCAGATTCAGTGAATAAGGTGGACAAGGACACACTGTCACATTTTTTGGCAGAAATTGCTGTAAGCATTGGAATTGATTCAGGAGTTCGAGGAGCCACAGCACCATAACTAAAAGCTCATTACAAATGACTTCTAGAACTGCTTCAGAAAGTGGCAAGAATGATGGGATGTGTGTTCAGAGAGGGGGGAGGATTTTAAGGGGAAGACATGGCAGCGTGTTTTCCACTGTAACAAATGTTTGATCAAGCATTTGCTTGATTTTTTACCACACCTCTATACCTTGCAGTCTTAAAAATTTGTTAGGTTGGGAGACACCATGTTAACTGTTATTACCACAATAAAATGTAAAAAGAAGAGTGTCTAGTGTTTGGGACTCTCCAGGGACATCAAATTTGGCACCACTTCAGGCTTGCTTTGCAATGTGGAAGCTCTCTCATTGGCTTAAGTACATAAACGTTGCCATCTTCTTGCCAACTAATGGGATCCTATGCTTTAAAATTTTTTTATTCATAGAGTTATGTTAAACATTAAAACCAAGGAGTTTTATGTCAATGATAGTGATATTCAGCGAAGTTTTAGCCACCTACAATACCTTTATGACAGTATTATGGATAAGTCAGAAATCATAACTGATATTTTAAAATGCATTTGAATTTTTACTTACCTTAGTATGCTAAAAATCTGTATCAACTATATTACTTTACTGTATTTTGTTTGAATATTTGTTAGCTTTCTGATACTGTAACTAATAATCTGAGCTATATCAATTAAAAAAAGAAAGGCTCATTTGAGCTCAGTTCCAGAGGCTTGAGTTTATGGTCAGTTGACCCTATTGCTTTGTGGACTGTGGTAATGAAATGCAGGGAAAATAGGGTGGAGTAAATTCTTACCTTATAATAATGGGGAGATCAACAAAAGATGAAAGAAGTAGAGACTATGGTCCCAACGTCCTCTTGAGGGCGTACTCCCAGGGACATAAAACCTTCCCTCAGCCCCATTTGTTATAGCATCTGCCACTTGCCAATAAGTTTATGGGTAAGGACCCACCCCTTGACCTTTAAGGCTGTGGTGACCTTTCCAGAAGCAACTCTACCAATGTGCCTTCAAACTCCTCTTTTAAGTGGATATGAAATATTAAAATTGCTTACTCATTGCTGATGATTATGAAAATTAGGGAGATGCTTTAGTTTTCAGCTTCTTGGAACTGAAAATATTGATGAAATTTTAGATAAGTAGAAACTGCTTGTTGTGGGACTGAAATCTTAATTACAGAAGTGAGAAGATAACGTTTCAGCTGGGGGAAATGTACTGGATTCATCTAGCTGTGCTTGTGTGTGGGTGTATTTTATTTTCTCTTTTACTGTGCAGAAAGATCCTGAGTGTAAATGCTTTACAATTTCATGGGAAGCTATTTTTTTGATATTTTGTACTGCCATAGTTCCTTCCAAATAGAGAAAACTCTTCTTCAGCTATCAGGGGATATTTATTGAGTGTAAGTGTATTTAGCAATGACACAAAGGGGACCCACTCTGGGACCGAAATTGTTGCATTTTTATCCTATCCACACTATGTGCTCAATTACTTCAAGTATTTTAATTACTTATCTCTGAAGGCTATCATGTATTTCAAAAGAATTATTTAATTGTGTGAAGAGTTATGTCAGTATTTCCAAACCGATGTTAAATTCCACATTGGACATTACATTCTAAACATAATCTTTTTCTGGGAAAAAAAAACAGCAGAAATTGGAATTTGGCCCAAACACCCTGAACTAAGAGAGTTAATAATAGGAAGATAGATAGATAGATAGATAGATAGATAGATAGATATAGATAGATAGATAGATATAGATAGATAGATAGATAGATATCTAACTGAGGAAGTTCAATGGAGATACCTGTGCTGAGGTGTCAGCAAGTGCCGGAAACAGGAAGTGGTATACTCTGCATGGGAAGGGCTGAGATACACCAGACACGGAGTTAAGAGGTTAACAATAAAATTTAAAAGTACCCTCTGTAAAATGTTACTTTATTTGAGTTCACTAGAGGGCCATTATTCTTCATAAAAGGAATGGTAAGTGCTTTCAGGTTTGGTTCATAATTGTGGAACTCTTTCCACAACAAGACCCTGTATGTAAATACACTAGTCCCAAACAATCGTTAGGGTGGAAGATGGCAGGTGTGTTTAAAGAGCTTCCTCACTCTCCTTCGTTCATAGTGCGCTGCCCGTGTCAACTGTATTTTCACTTTATTCCCGTTTTCTTCTTGACTGCCTGGGATCACAAGGCCTGACCACCTACCTAGTAATGAACACTAGTGGCACTGTCCCCTTACTGATGCCTACATACCAGCAGATTCTCGGGTGTATAAGAATTTGGGCTACGAAGACAGCAAGCCAAATTATAACTCTTAAATTGTATTTAAGTAAGTAAAAGAGTTGAGCAAGAGAGATGGTAGGAAGTGGGGAGATGGATTGGTGAAAGGGGACGAGGGAAGGGATGGTGATATTATGTGATATGTGCGTATCCTTGTCCCTCAAGTGTAACCATTGTGGATCACAGATACATACTAATAAAAATAACTCTTGGGGGGAGGGAAGTCCTAGTTTCAAAGGTTTTTGGATAAGGCCCTGATTCTCATTTTTAATACTCATACATGAAGATGTTGGCTCCCATGGGAGGCTTCTACTGATTTTTAACTTGGCATCGACATAATAAATTACATTTTTGGCAACTGTTTGATGACCTTCCAGGCAGAAATTTAAAAGACATGCAAAAATCAAAAAGTTACTGGAACAATGTGCCGTCCTCTTGCCCTAGTCATGAGTGTAAAATAATGAAACCATGTTCTTAAAGGCAGTTTGTTAATTCCTAGTTGTGTCACACACTTACAAAACGTTGCCAAAGTCTCAAATGAAATATTTAATTTTTATGAGGAAAATGGTAGTATGTAACCTGTATAATTTAATTTTTTAAATAAAATTGAGACACTCTTTACAGGTCATTCATCTTAGATTTTTATGGAATTTTTTCAACTGCTATGTAAAATAACAGCTCAGGGTAACAAAGCATTCTCCTCTGGAAATGACCAAACATACAGATTTCAGAGAAAATATAAAAAAGCAATTTGAAGAATCCCTTGTAAAAATATCTAATCATAATTCAAAGTAAAGTATCGAGGGCTAGTATAAAAATAATTTGATGGTAAGCAAGATGATGAATTACACTATTTATGAAGAGAATCACTTTGTAGTAAGCACACATTCATGACATCCTATGTAAATATGCTTAGCCAGTGTCTGTATCTAATTAAAGAAAAGGACACAGTGTCAATAGATGTTCTGGGAAATATGGGTAATTTTCCTGTTACCATTCAATTGTTCTACTTATCAGAAACTTCATGTCAGTTTTAATGTTATTTTTATCCGTGAAAGTGCCAACTGAAAATTAGCATCAGTTCTGAGAAGAACATGCTGTGAGCTAAAGAAGCTCTGAAATGGAAAAAAAAAAAAAAACAATCGTGGTGCTGCATTTTATTATGCATAGATAGGTGCTACACAAATCTTTACACACCATCATTCCACACTGCACTCTACCACCCCGAAAAACACCAGAGAGAGAAAGAAAGAAAGACCACAATAATTCTAAAGAGATAATTTCTTTTCAAAGAGCTTCTTTTCAAAGGTAAACTTAATTTTGCCTGGAGAGAAGAAAAGAAAAAGAAAAAAATCTTATTTTTAAAACTATGAGACAGTGCATAGGAATTCTCTTATGTTCCTTGGTCTACTGTTTTGGTCCCAGAGTGTGTAAGTGGAGTTTCACAAGGCTAAGGAGCAAATTGGTTTGGGCACAAATTCTCATTATATTTTTTATGTTGAAGGCACAGATGTGGTCTCAAGTAGCTTATAAATGAAGAATTATAGTTTTGAGGAGAATCTATTTGAAATTACTGCTAACCATTTCAACTGACTTTTTTTTAGGCAACTTAAAACTATCAATTAGGTTACATGACACCTTTAATATAAGCTTCCTTAAGAAATCTTGATTTACAAGCTACATGTAGAAATATTTGAATAATTATTACTTTACATTGATATCATCTCAGAGATAATCTCATGAATCATAAATCTTTAACATTCTGCTTCATTAATAAAATATGGAACAGTATAGAGTGAACTGCCTAGTAGCAAATAGCCTCTTAAACTAGTTCTTCTTAAGTTTAACTTCTTTAAACCTTTGAATGTGCTTCTGAATGTTTCAGTACACTTTGATTTCCTAAAAGAGATGGAAAAGTTTTGATATTTCTAGAACCCTCTGAGGGAAAAAAAAGTTTATATAACGTATGTCATAAAATTGCACCTGAGCTCCACGTTTGTTTAACTTCTCTAGCTCGTTTCGGGATCATATGGCAACACGTTACTGCCTTTCAGCTTGTCCTCGTTCCCGGGCTGGCTTTCCCCCTCTAGCAGCGTGTTTCTGGACAAAACTGGAACGAGCCCTTCCTGTCTGCCGCAAACTCCATCACAGAGTAGCACTGGCCCCTGGCATGACTCTTTAGAGAACGCAGAATTCAAAGGGCAATGATGACTCTAAGAACTGTTCAGGAGCATGGCTGACCCAGAGACATAATTACAGGGGAGTGAGTTTAGGTGGCGATATCTAATTGTCCCCCATCATACACAAGAAGCAGGCTTGTAAATGTACTAACCTGGCCACGGGTGTAGCTGTCAAGTGGCTTAATGCGAACGAGAGTAGAAGCAGAGCCGCTGGCAGCCTCAGGAGGCACATTGTTTCTAGATTTTCTGAAAAGAATAATCCAGCACTGAAATGAAGACCTTCCTTACAGTTCTGAATACTGTCATTATAAATTAGTGTCTAATTTTTAAAAATTAAATATAACTTACAAGAATCTCAGTACGTTTTTTCAGTGGGGTCCCTTAATACTGTGCAAGCAATTTTTCAGGTATTTTCAAAATGCTGGTCTTTCCAATTTCCTTTCTAACCAACCTGCAATTTGGTCTTATCACACTTTTTCCTTTAATCTGGCTTTGAAATAAACTATATTTTAACACAAATCTGATATTCCCTTACCAATTAAGACTTTCCCAGACATAGGAAAATTTTTTACCTTTTAATGTGTTAGTGTCAGGAATATCAGAAAATGTCTTCGATGCTAGAAAAGAATCCCGAGGTGGGGGAGTAACCCAAGCTGGCGTCGGCAGGAGTGTGTGCTCCCTGCTGCCAAGTAGTTACCCAGCTCTTATATGCCACCCTCCTGCCCCCCAGCTCTGGGCCAGGCAGCTCAGAGAACACTGTCATCAGTTTCCATCCCTGCAGCTGCAGCCGGGAAGAGTCACCTGGACAGCAACCCAGGTGGGTCCTTCGTCCGTGAACACATCGACCAATATTAGCACAGCCACCTGCAGGGTTCTGGGTGCAGGTAGCAGAGTGGATGCTCAGCAGATGTTTACATTTGCCGTATTTGTAAGTGACATGAATTTTCAAGGATTAAGTGTATGTGATGAGAAGGAATTGACAAAATGGTGATTAAGAATCACAAGACATGTGCACATATGTACAAAGAGGAAACGCCGGAGACGTCAGGGAAATGTGACTAAACCCGCAGACCCCGGGAGCTGAGTGCCTCGACACTCAGTGAAGTATAATGGCAAGGTGTATTTGTAAAAAGACCATAAAGGGAAGACCACATTGAAACCAAATATTTTATAAAAAGAAATAATAAAAATACATGAGATAGATATTGGAATTCAATGCTAAGGGTATAAAAGGACATGGGGAATCAAAATAAATATTTTGCAAAATTAGTGTAATCTAATAAAAGCATGTGAGGGAGAAATTAAAAGCCATTTAAAAGGATGCATGCAAAATCGAACTGCAATCAAACATTTTGTGAAATGAGTGTGTACTGATAAAATTGCACAAAGGAGAAATCAAAACCCATTTACAATGGTGTGGGGAGGCACAAACAATGCATTTCCACTCACAAATTTATTTCCAGCATTTAAACAGATGCATAATTAAATATATTCAGGCAATTTTCTGATCACATTTTCATTAATTATTGTATAGAAATATAATTATCTTGGAGAAATTTTCCCATCAGCTTCATGAGAAAACCATAGATGGCTTAGTGAAGTCCTTTCTAGTTTCTTCTTAAAAATAATTTGCTAATTTTTTCTCCAAATTGTTCTTTCCTTCTTCTTGTATCTAAATTATACGTATTTACTATGTAGTAACAATTTAATGTCATGTTCACCATGACATTGGTGGATAAAGGAGCATTTCTGACACTTTGTTCCTAGAGAAGTGAGAGGCCATGGGGTCATGAATGGTGTGGAGAAATTAGTCGCATAGTGAGGAGGGAAGTGGATTTCTGGAGGTGGGTATGCTCAGATCCCTGTCAGGTATTGAGTTAGAATAGGTTTGTGTGGCACATCTAACGCTGCCAAGCGGTCGGGTGACCTTTGCAGATAGCAATCTGCATGTCTGCGAAGGTTATACAACTTTTCTAATCTGTATCAGCGAGTGGCAAGGAAAAGAATTTAACGGAAGCGTCACTTTGAATGGGCAAGCAGCAGAAAATGATGGCGGAGACCAGCCATCAGCTTGGACTTCCCAGCTCTGCTGACTTGCCAGTGACATCCATTTGTGTCCCGAAGGACTGTCTCAGTGCATCTGCAGTCCTGCCCCCTCCCTCCAGACCTGGAAGCATTGGAGGCTGGGATCGGACTGAGCCTGTGGGAAAGATCCCAGCTGTCCAGGTGGGTTCTCATGTAAGAGCTGAGCCAGAAGGGAGAGTAAAAGAAAATCACAAGGTCCCTCACAGTGGCCACAACTGGCTGCCACCAGACACTGAGGTTTGCTCTGCTTTGCTTTTTTTTTT
>PVKB01007398.1:0-35998 GCA_004027205.1 Ctenodactylus gundi | reverse complement strand
TGGCTGTGTTTCCCAACCAGAGCAGCTCTTGGACATCCGAGGCCCGTGGCTGTGTTTCCCAACCAGAGCAGCTCTTGGACATCCGAGGCCCGTGGCTGTGTTTCCCAACCAGAGCAGCTCTTGGACATCCGAGGCCCGTGGCTGTGTTTCCCAACCAGAGCAGCTCTTGGACATCCGAGGCCCATCTGAACGACACTCAGCAAGGGGGGATTTGGCTGCGTCACTGGGAAGGCCTCAGCTCCAAGAAGGGCCCGGATGAGAACCCTTCCCAGGAGAAAGCAGCCGTTGTCCAAGCTGGACGGCTGCTCTGGAAGGCCCAAGAGCGGGTGTGCCAACTGGCCAGTTAGTTCTAGGGGCCGCCTGAGAGGTGGGTAGCCACGGCCCGAAGCCATCGGGTGGAGGGGAGAACAGTGAGGCGCAGTGTGTCCAGAGGGGCCCGGGGCAGGCGGCTCCCAAATCCCAGATCCAGGAGGACAGAGCGCCTTTGTGACAGGAGGCGGGCTGGCCACAGCAGACAGCTTGGAGGGGTTTGCCAGGCACTTGTGCTTTATTTTACTAAGAACCAAAACTTGCCCTGATGTAGAAAAAGAAGAGATTAGACATTAAAAACGGGAAGAGGCGCCGTGCCCTGTCGGGCCCACAGCCGCCCCTGCCCCACCCCCGTGGAAACTCGGCACAGAGCTTGTCCAGGCAGAGAAGGGGCCTGGAGACCGCGACGTGCCGCACCTCACCGCCGGGGGCCCAGGGCGCTGACCTCGGCGCAGGCCCCTCACTCCGCGCTGAGCTCTTGTGCTGGTTGTTGCCCTTTGTCTCTGCTGTTCCGCGTTGTTATGACTCCGAGCCGAGTCGGGGCCCAGGCCGGTGCTGTCCTGCTGAGCCACACCCAGCCCCTCGCACTCTCAGGGAAGCAGCTCTCGGCTCTCGCAGCCAGAGCCTGCTGTGGTTTGGATTCTTCTCCCGGTGTGGGGGATTGAACTCAGAGCCTTCACACTGAACGGCAACCCAAGCACGGTTTTTGTTTTGATTTTGAAGCGGCTATGGTGCCCAGGCTGGGCTCAAACGTGAGGTCCTGCTGCATCGCCCCCCAGAGTGTTGGGATGACCGGCTTAGGCTACGGGGCCTGGCTGACTGGATCTTAAATGTCCCTCAGAGGCCGTGTGTTAAAGGCTTGTGCCCTAGCCCAGGACCCTGCTGGGAAATGGTGGGCCCTTTCGGAGGTGGGGTCTAGAGTGGGGAATGCAGGGGACACCCAGGGCTGGAGAATACCCTGAGGGGGACACAGTGGGGCTATTTCACCCTTTCCGGACTGCTGTCCCTCCATCCAGCCATTGTACTCCCTGTCCTCGCCTGGCTCACATGTCAGGCTGGTGCCGCTCTTCCCCTGGGAAGGAGGGTCGTCCGGCTGCTGGGAGTCTGGCCCACACACGGGGGCCCATCTGGTGTGGTGACCTGTTTCCTTGGCTGACCACGGGACAGGTGTGGTACTCAGGGTGCAAATCGCCACTCAAGAGAGCCCAGAGGACACCATCGTCCACTCTCGGCCTCCAGTGTGTGGGCTCTCAGGCATTGATGGCCTCGCCGGGATACCTCTGTGTACCAGGACCACGGGGCTCTGGTTCTTGCAGGTCTGCACGGCCCACCTCCCCTGACCCATGCAGACACAGCCGCTAAGGCCAGCGCCCCCTTTTCACCCCAAAACTTTCTGCTGTGCTCTTTAGCTTCTGCTGCAGGCTCAGTGGCCTTAAAGCCACCCAAGAAGAGACACGGCTGTCTGGGCAGTGCTTTCCGGACTCTGCACCTCCCTTGGACAGCACTGAGGAGCTGACCCACTGCGAAGGACACAGCCCAGCCCAGCCCCGTGGGGATGGGCAGCTGTAAGGAGCTCGGCGGGATGGTGCCGTGACGGAGAGGGAACGCCCAGAGTTGCATGGAGGATGGCACGAGGGGAGGCCAGCTCCCTGGAGCTGGGGATGCAGGATGGGGTGTCCTGCTGTGAGGTGGGGGGGTGAATCTCAGACCCACAGGGGCAGTCTCTCACCCAGGGCCCCCACATGGGATCGGCAGGGTCCAAGCAGCCCCTCTCCCCTGCATGGTACTGTCGGTGAGGGGCACCCTGAGGGTCTGAACGCCCACCTTCCTGTCACTAGGCGACGTTACCCCCCCTCACCATGCCCACTCCCCCCCAGTGCTCCCCAAACTGAGCTGTATCTCACTGTGGCTTATCCAGGATGTAACAGTATGTACCAGCTCCCCCAAACAAATGTAATTATTTTGTATGGCAAGCATACTAACTAAAAAATAATAACCAACCACATTTCCCTTCAAGGGGGGCTGGCCCTGGGAAGTGTGCAGGCAGCTGGCGGTCAGTGCAGAAGGCTGAGTGGGGCCAGGGCAGGAGGGAGCTCTTCGGACTTGCCGGCGTCCTTGGCGGTTGGACCAACTCCCCAGACCTGGGACCGCAGAGCCAAGCTGCTGGCCACCTGGGGGCACCAGTCACCAGAGCATGGACTTGGCACAGCCATCTTGGTGGCCCTCTCCTCCGGTTCCTTTCCCAGCGCGCACCCGCACGGTGGATGGAGGCACTGCCCTCTTGTGGTAAGAGTGTGGAACACAGCAGGGATGGAAGCGTGCATGGGCTCAGGTCAGGCCTCACCAATGCTGTCCCGTCTCTCTGCCTAGAGGTCTGTCGCTCTAGTCAGATCGGGCTAAACTAATCCGTATTACATGGCTTACTATCCGACCCTGAGGGAAAGTGCTTTCCTGGCCGCTTTTCTTATCCTTTGTGTGTGCGCTTACGTGTACGTGTGTGCTCGTGTACGTGTGTGTGCACGTGTGTGCATTACTGAGGATCAAACCCAGGGTGGTCACACTTAGCTGTGTCCCCGGTCGATTTTTTTTGTCTTTGATTTTGAGACAGGGCCTTACTAAGTAGTTAAGTTGTCCAGGCTAGGCTTGAATGGCCTCCCAGATGGCTGGGAATACAGCCCTGCACCATGAAGCCATCCTCCCATTTATGCATTTCAGAGGAACTACACTTATTTTGAAAGGGGAGGTGATCTGGGCAAGGTCCACGCCTTACACACACACACACACACACACACACACACACACACACTGCCGCTGCCAAGGACCCTCCGCAATTTCAGTGTCTGTAAAACACAGAACATCCTATCTGATATTTTACAAGCCTGACATTTGAAAAAATATTGCCAAGAAGGGGAAACATACAAAGAACATTTGCATTTGGCCGTCATGGAGTGGAAGATGGAACATTCAAGTCCTATCCTGGCACCTTAGAGAGATCCTGTCTCAGATTTTTTTAAAAAAAATTTTTTTTTTGAAGCAGGCTCTTGCTCTGTAGTCCAGGCTGGTCCTTAACTCACAGTAATGTGCCTGCCTCAGCCTCCTGAGTGCTGGTATTACAGACATGTGCCACCATGCCCCACTTAGGTAGTGCTGGGGAATTGAACGCAGTGCCTTGTGCTTTCTAGTCAAGTACTGCAACTACTGAGCCATGCCCCCGGCCCAAAGTTAAAAAAAATTTTTAAAGGTTTGGTATGCAGTTCAGTGAATGAGAACCACTTGGCTGGGGCCCCAGTAATGGGGGAAAGTGGGGGGAAAAGACCCTACACTTTGATAACATCTATATTTTGTGAGCTTGAAGATACAAATTAGAGAGGACATATATACTTTAAAATCAGCTTTGTTAAATATGTAGAATTATGAGTATCTTTTTCCCAAAAATTTCTTTGAATGTGACCTTAAAAATAACATGAAAAGAAACCAAAGGGCTTGTGGAAAACACAGCAGCACCGGCTAGTCTTTCTAGGAGTCTGGCCTCTCTGGCCTTGCTCTCCAAAGACAGGCTCCCTTTGCCCAGCTAATGCTGCTCGCGGTGCCCGCGGCGTATTTATTAATAGCTCCCACTTGGCAGCGACTGTCCTATTTGCTCCCCACCTCGGCTCCTGCGCTGCCAAGCAGAGCCTATTTAGAAGCCACTCCCTCCGGGACCGGCCCCGGGCACTGGCACAGGACTGCATCTAACTGTGGACACATCTCTTAAGAGATTAGAAGTCTGCCCGGCAGACAAGGATTTTGTTCCAGGAGATCCACCCCTGTGGCCAGCATTAGGTGAAGGGCAGGCGAGATCCTGGCGCTCTCCCGTCTACTTAATGGAATTCGGTCCACAGTATGGAGATCCACGGCGCTATTTCTCCCTCCCTCCCTCCCTCCGTCCATCCTCCCTTCCTTCCATCCTAGGAAGAGCGGCCCATCGGCACGGTCGGCCCGGGAGACCGCAGGCCGCCCTGGACGCGCCCTGGGGAGGACGTCTGCTCTGAGAAACGAGAACCGCCCTTCGCTCCAGCGCTCGCTCCTCTCCGCAGAGTCGGGCGGGCCTCGTGGTCGGGCCCGCGGATCTGCCCTGGAGGAGGCTTCAGGCTCCGTCCCGCCGGGCTGGCACGTACGTCGAGTTCCAGCCCGCCGTGTCCGGCTCCCTTCTCTCCACGGCGCCGCGCGCGAGTCGTTGACTTGGGCCAGGATTTCGGGTACTGAGGGGTTTAGGTGCTGTTTCCTGGAAGCCACGGATCGTTTTCCGATACGCACACCTAAAACCCTAAACCGGGACTCTTCCAGAGGGCCTCACTGAATCCGGGGAGCCGGTAGCCCCCCAGGCCTGCACCACCCAGTAGTCAGCGCCCTTCGCACCCCGCCGCTGGCACCCGCCGTGGACGGACTACAGGTCCCAGCAGGCCCCGCGCCGCGCCTGCGCGCCGCGCCTCTCGTTCCGACCCGTGACCGACAGCAAACTGTAAGTCCCGGCGGGCCTCGCGGCACGCCGGCTCACGGCTCGCCGCCCGCTGGAAGGCGACGGGGCCGCCCGGGGCGCGACGCCAGCCCTCCGAGGAGCCAGCGGCCGCAGCGGTGGCGGGCAGCATGGACAACGCGGGCAAGGAGCGAGAGGCCGTACAGCTGATGGCCGAGGCCGAGAAACGAGTGAAGGCGTCGCACTCCTTCCTCCGAGGGCTGTTCGGGTGAGTCCGCGTGTGCGTGCCCGGGGGGCTCCGCTGCCGCCGCGGGCTCCGCCGGGACCCCGGGGCCGGGGTGCCGGCCCGCGCCCTCCCGAGGCCCCCCGGTGTCCTGGGGCTCCGGGCGGCGTCCGCGGCTCCCTGCCGGGCCCCCCGCTGCGTGTCCGCCCCGCGCGCGCTCCCCGCCGCCCCCGAGGACGCGTCCCGGCAGGGCGGGCACCCTCGAGCTCTCCTCTCGGCGTCCCCCGCGTCCCGGCGCGGCCGCCCGGGTCTCCGCGTCCTCGGGAGTCGTCCGGGCGGCCGGAGACCTCCGGAGACCGCCCGAGACGCGGCGGGCGCCGCCCGGCTCGCCGCTCCGGGTCGGCCGTGGCACGTTCCTGGGGCGCTGGCGTGCGGTCCTCCTCGGCCGAGGCGTTGTCCTTTGCCGGCTCGGCGCAGGTCCGCAGCCAAGGCCTCCGGCTTGGCGGCGGGGTCCCCGTTACTTTCCCGTCCCCGGTGCTGCCCGGGAAGGCTTCCCGCTGGGACGCCGGAGGGGCAGAGCCGCCCTGACGGCCGCGGCGAGGAATCCGGGCTGGTGATGGTGTGGATGATTCAGCTGTTTAGCACGGGCTCTGCCGAACTTAACTCCGTATGTTTTTCCTTTTGAAAGTGGAAGGTTCTCTGCCGTCCCCAGGAGCAGATTTTTATTCTCGACGGGGACTAGAGGCACATACTCAGCCGTTGCAGTATGAGGGTTTTTTTTTTTTTCCTGTGCACAGTTTAATTTGGATTGTTCAGAAGACGCCCAGTGAGCTTTGCCTTGTTTTGTAGACATTATTCTTTTGAATACAAATTAGAATATTTTGTTATTATTGATAAGTCTCCAAGAACTGCTTACCGGCAAATTTCACGCAGTGCCTGGTAGTGTGGCCTGCAGAGATGGGGAAGCTAAGATCCACCGCTTTCAAGGTCCTGGCAGAGGGCATTTCTCATACCTGGTTTCTAAAGTCCCTATGTGCCACACAGTGGAAGATACAGCTGTGGAGTGTCAGTTCTGTCTGCAGTTTAAAAGCTGTAGGGAGTATTGCCTAGTATTTGAGGCTGATGTCAGACAGTCAACGCCTTTTGCTGATTCACGACACATACAAAATTCGTTCAGATGAAACTTAATGTCATAACACCTTATGCTGGGAGGTGACTTTGATGTGTCACTGCTGCATTTCAAATCATGATGCGCTTCCCTGAGGGACGAGTGTGAATGGCCAAGAAGAAAGCCCACGGCGCTGAATCCTCCTCAGCAGAGCACTCCTTTGGGTCAAGAAGTGTTTTGTTGTTTTTAGGAAAGTAGGTCAGATTCTAAAAGGATTTTGAAGAACCTTCTTGTGTTTAAGGAAACAGCTCTGCTGCTGCCCAGTACTATTGACAGGCCATATTGGAAGACTTTTTCATTCACACTGAGATTCTAACGGCAGTCCCTGCGTCCTTCTCCATCTTGAGTGGAGCAGGTCAGTTTAGGATCCCAGCCTTGGGACCTGGATAGGTTAGCCTTGCTTCTCCCTGCTTTAGTCTGCTTTGCTATAGAACAAGGGTGCCGGTTGTACATTTTATAATTCGCGAAGGTTCGGTGAAGTTGTATTTGTATAACGTTTGGGCTTGAGTCAAGTTCTCCCTAAATCACTGAACTGCCTGGGCTAGGTTCAGATTTGGGATCCTTCTGCCTCAGCCTCCCAGGGTGCTGAGATTACAGGCCTGTGCCACGAAGCCAGCTAGAACGTTTGGAACCATGGATATTGGGGCTGATGATTATGAGATGTAAATGCTCATAGTCACAGAATGATTGCCTCTGTTTGTTTGTCAAGGAGGCTGAGGGCCAGTAGATGAAAAGACTTCTCCAGGACTGCAGAGCCAACATCATTTGATTGTTGCTCTTTTTTTGACACAGGGTCTCACTCTGTAGCCCAGGCTGGTCCTGAATTCACTGTGGAGCCCAGGTTGGCCTGGGACTCAGAGCAATCCTGTCTCAGCGTCCCCAGGTGCTGGGAATACAGGCGTGCGCCACCACACCTGTCTTGATTGTTGGTCTTTTAATGAAACAGATTATCTGAATGAGCCAGTTAAAAACACCATATAAGTGTTATTTATGAGGACTTTGTTGTTTCTAATAATACCTGGCTCCTGGAAAACTTGGAGAAAGCAGTACTTAGGGTTCTGTGAGCTTTAATAATATTACATAACTGTCTGAAGCAAAAAACAGACCTAGTTTCTCTATGAAACTAAGATTTTTGTATCAGTGTTAGATTTTTGGAATCCTGTGTTGTGTGTGACATACGCACCTTTCATTGCCTTTCTAGGCTGGAATATGTGACACTCCACCCAGCCCCCTGCCCGTTACGTTCATTTCGAATAGTGCAGTCTGTCTCCATGACAGGCCCCAGAGCCAACCCAGAATTAACCTCATACTCACGCTGGCCTGAGTGCCACTGGAGCTCACGTGTTTGAGAGCTGACCAGGTAGTACTTTCAAGGGGACTTGTCATGTTTGAGGATGTGGCGGCTATTAAAAGGTGCTTAGCATATTGCAGATACTTGCTGGCAAGGCTTCAATATCCTCCCTGCCAGGTTCAAGCCTGTGGTGAGCTCACCTTCTCCCTCACTCTGTGGTTGGCCCCACCTACACTGTTTTTGTGGCAACACTGTT
Organism: Ctenodactylus gundi; assembly: GCA_004027205.1. Taxonomy (NCBI): domain Eukaryota; kingdom Metazoa; phylum Chordata; class Mammalia; order Rodentia; family Ctenodactylidae; genus Ctenodactylus; species Ctenodactylus gundi. The sequence continues at coordinate 28,295 of PVKB01007398.1, read as the reverse complement.
ATTCCTAATGTTCCATTGCTGTTGATTTTTAAATTTATTTTCGCTTTCAGTAACACTAGAGAAAAGTATGCATGGACATTCACAAGGGTCAGTCCACTAATCTTTGGTCAGGCCCAAGTCCCCCACTTTGTTGCTTGGCCAGCAAGATGTCAGTGTTCTTTCCCAGAATACCCCGGCAGCCCCCCTTGGGAGACTGTAGATGACAAAGGAAGCAAACATTGCAAGAAAGACCTGTTCCTGGAATTCTGTTTTTATAACCCCCAGCTAGTTCATGGTGTTGTGTTTGGTAGCTGAACCTCACCTTTTCTGAAAGGCATAGTGCAGTACAGTGAGACAACTTAGAAGAGAGTCGCATAGTTGTTTAGTCTGTTGCCAGAGGTGAGCTATGGGGTTTTTGTAGTTAATTTCATATTCTCGTTGGGGATACTAATGAACTGCTACTATGATCTTAAACTGACCTAAGTGAGTCTTACAGGATAAGTTTTGAATTGCAGAGACCTCACTAGTGTCTCCATCTTGTTGCTAGGACACCACAGGTTGAGGATAACCTTCAGAGTGCACATTCAAGAAAGTGATGGTTTTAGAAGATAGCAGAAAGATGCTCCTGTTGCTAAATGCTGTCTTCCCTTCTTTTTGGTGTTCCTACATCTCAGATTTTATAAAACAGCCTAGAAATATGGCAGCATGGTTATAAATTTAGTGAAGGCCCCGCCATTGAGTTTTTTGAAGTAATAATGAATCTGTAACATTATTTGTAAAAATTAGGAGTACTTCTTAAGGTTTACTTAAAGTTAATTATGGCATTGCCAAATTAACAAAAGTTGATTGATATATTTGGTATACTTTTGATTGTTTTGTGCCTTTCAGAATCACTTTATTTTAGTTGTGTCTTTATACTGAGTGGTGAGTGATTCTGAAAAATTAGGAATATTTCTTAATTAACCATGTTCTTACTTAATAAAGACGTGTCTTGCTTAGGTTTTGCCAAAATATGATGGAGGAACCATTTGAGTCTTGGTTACAGTTGATCGTCTTCTTCTTCTTCTTTGCTTGTGGTGCTGAGGATTAAACCCAGGACCTTCACACTGAACGACATCCTCAGCCCTGTTTAGCTAGTCAGTTCTGAGACAGGGTCTTGCTAGTTGTCCAGGAGTCTTTTGAACTTGGGATCCTCCTTCCTCAGGTTCTCTGTGCTGGGATTACAGATATGTACTACCACTTCTGGCTGTGATTGACATTCAAAGGCAGACTTTTTTTTTTTAAATCAGGCTTAGATTTACTTTTAGAGATGGTAGTTTAGTGTATAGTTTTTGTATATCATAGGAACCAGGATAATCTATGCTGGATAATTATTTTTATGTATTATACAATGTATAAGAAATAAGGGGGCTGGAGGAGTGGCACAGTGGTTAAAGCACTTGCCTAGCAAGCACATGGCCCTGAGTTTGATGTCCTGGCACTACATAAAGCTGGGCATGGCGGTGCACATCTGTGATCCTAGCACTTGGGAAGCTGAGGCAGGAGGATTGCCCTGAGTCCACAAGGCCACCTACATAGTGATTTCAGGACCAGCCTGGGCTACAGAGTGAGACCCTGTCTCAAAAGAAAAATGAATAAGCATGTATCATCATAAGAGAAAGCATGGGCTGTGGTGGTCTTCCAGTGACTGTTTGGGTGACCACAGCCAGGACTGTCATTCTGGGGGCGTCTCTTTCTTTAGCTCTCCAGCCTTCTTTTCCAAGTTGTAACAAGTGAATGAGGTGTCAGATGCTTACTCAGCTCCGCAGAGATAGATTACTCTTAGTTTTCTAATTTTAGGTCCATTTGCAGTTTGGGTAACAAGTGATAAACTACCCAGCGTGGCCGTTTTCTGTCTTCTTTTTCCACGTGTTCTGTCCTTGTTGTGCAAGCTGCTCAGAGGAGGTAAGGAGCACACAGAGGTGGCGTGCCACTCCTGGGGCTTGTGTCCTGTCTTGCTGCTGTGGTCCACACCCTCCCTGGCTGTGGCATGCAGTAGGCACCTAGTCAGTCTTGCTGGACTCAACTCATGCTAACGCAAATCCTATTTTTTTCCTTTCATTTTTACATGCTTTCCAACAGCAAAGACTGCGAAGTCAAAGGGAGCTAATGTCACGTCTATGTTTACACATTTATTATAAACTACACACAGCTCCACGTGGTAGAAAGGTACAGAACAGTGGATTTTTCTCAGTCTTCCCCCCCCCCTTAATCTCACACCCCAGAAGTTATCATTTTAAATAGTTACCATCATAGCTCTAAGAAATTTCAGAATACAGCTATTTAGATTTCTTAATCAGTATCTGTTGATTCTCCTAGAAATGAGGAAGAGCTTACTGGAGCTTACATAATCCTGCATTTCGCCCTTAATATTCTGGTTTGACTTAGGTTTTTCTCAGCCTCCAAATTACTATGATCCTGTTATTTAGTGGTTTTATATTAGTTTTCTTTTAATCTGGGTATGATTCAGGAGCTTTATTCACAGTGGGTCTTTTGTATATTACTAATTTCTAGCTTTAGTTCAGTATGATTAGAGAACTCACTGAGGTTTTTTGTTACCTAGTATATGATTGGTGTTCATGAATGGTTTGTGTGCGTGGGATTTGTAGGCTCTTTGCTGATTATAATACCTTAATCTTTCTTGTCTGTATTTTTGTAATACCTTTGATCTGCTGTGGAGGAAAAGACAGTATATTGATTCCCCAGCACCTCTAAGAGTGTTTCTGTTTCTTCTCACATTTCATGTGGTTTCTGCTTCATACAGATGACTCGCGTGTTTGTCGCTATTCACAGCTATATGCGGTTTCATCGTGCATCTTATCCTTGATACTATGATGGGAACTTGGTCTGGGTCCTGGGTAGCACCCTTGCTTCCTTGTCGTCTGCCTTTGTCTACTTTGGGGCTGCCTCATGTTCAAGGATCACATGTTCCTTGTGCCCTGTGCTGCCCAGCCGGCCCTCCTGCATTGAACCCATGGTGGCCACATGACCAGCTGTAGGGAAGCAGAAGTGTGAGGCCACCCAGCTGTTTGCATGGCTTTTTTCCCTCTGAGAGTATAAGAGGACATTCCTATCGTGTTAACGCTTGGAGAAATAGCCAGCAGTCACAGCAGCTTACAGTAACAGGTGACGTGAGCAGAAGCCTTAGGGAGGGCTGGAGGAATGGTTTAGTGGTCAAAGTCTAGCACTAAGTACCTGAGTTCGATTCTCCAGCATCACATAAGCCAGGTGTGTTGGTGCACGCCTGTCATCCCAGCACTCGAGAGGCTGAGGTGGGAGGATTGCAGTGAGTTCAAGGCCAGCCTGTACTACAGAGCAAGACTCTGTCTCAAAAAAAAAAAAAAAAAAAAAAAAAAAAAAAAAAAAAAAAAAAAAAAAAAAAAAAAAAAAAAAACAAACAGAAAAACCCCAAAGGCTTAGGGAAATGGGAGGGTTAATTTGGCATTGCCAAATCTAACAAAACCTGGTTGCTATATCTGATATGCTTTTGACTACTGTATACCTTTCAAAAATCTCTTTATTTTAGTTGCGTCTCTTGTACTGAGTTGTGAATGATTTTGAAAATGTCATTTATGTGGTTGATTCTTAACTCTGTCAAACTGTTACTAGGGAGGGCCCTTCCTTGCTGGGAGTCACTGTTCCTGAACCCCATCACAGGAGCTTCTGGTACAAGCTCCCTCCTGTCTTTGAGCAGGGGTTTTGTTTGCTCTGCTATTTTAGTTTTTTATATTTTCAGTCATATTTAAGGAGCGTTCTGTTTGCTATTTTAGGAATAGTTTTTTGTGATTGTATTGACTGTTTGTGTGATTTGGGGAGAGAATGCAGTCAATTTTATCTTGCAAGTCAGATATGTAGCAGTCATTTCTAAGTTTATCTGATAGTTATTCTTCTTCATGTTTTATGCATGGAGCTGTCTTGATTTTATTACTGGGTTCAGTGCACACATACGTTACCTGTGTTAGAAAGGCGCCTCTCAGATGAAATGTTAGAGCTAATGCCAAAACAAAGTCCCTCTCACTTTCCTTGTTACACATGGTCTCGTCGATTTCATTTGCAGAAGTTAAACACAGACACTTTTGTTAGATAGTCCTTACATGTCTCAGGTTTTTTCCTGACTCTGAAAATCTATGATTTTTTCTCAAGTGAACTGACAGTGGAAAGCTCTCAGAAAATTGTGTCTAAGAGGCATTCCTTTTGATGACACCATGTGAGTGGCATTCTTCTTTGTTCTGAGCAAGCAAGTATGGATAAGCTGGTTGTCCAAACAAACAACACTGTAATGATATCTTTCATGAAATGGTTTAATTTGCAACTGACTGACCTCTCTTAATATGTCCTCCAGTTCCTTCTATATTACTGTAAGTGACAGAAATTTACTCTTTCTCTTGATGAATAGTATACCATTAGATTTACATTCTTTATCCTTTCATCCACTGGGCAGCTAGATTGATTCTGTATGTTGCCTGCCTGCTTGCTTGCTTTCTTGCTTTCTTTCTTTCTTTCTTTCTTTCTTTCTTTCTTTCTTTCTTTCTTTCTTTCTTTCTTTCTGTCAGGGTCACAGATCTGTAATCCAGGCTGGTCCTGAACTCACTATGGAGCTCAAACTGGCCTCATACTGACAGCAGTCCTCCTGTCTCAGCTTTCCTGTTTCTCAGCTTTCTAAGTGCTACGATTACAGGCATGCACCACCATACCTGACTTATGTGGAGCTGGGGAATTGAACTTAGGGCCTTGTTCTTGCTGGGCAAGCACTGTATCCACTGTGCTTTTCCTTTAGCCCCACCTTCACATTTCTTTACAGTGTCTTCCTGGGGCTTCTGCATCTTTCTTGCTCCAGAAAGCGCTACTTTTTACATCTCATGAAAGAAATGGAACTGTTTCAAAATATATTAAACCCAGCTATAAATTAATCTGTAAATTACAGAACTGAAGCAGCTGGTGAAACATGTTCCTTTTGGAGTTGATACTGTCACAGAATAAACAGTTCTGTAGACAGGGATCTTTTTAAGTCTGTGATTGAATTTGGTCCCCCTTTTTTTTCCTCGATACTTTATTTGCTCATTGTTTGTAGGGACACAAGGAAAACTTTTGAGAAACTGCACTGAGGACAAGTTCTTCCATCGATCGGCATGCTCAGCATTCGGTGCTGTCATTGTGGCCAGGGCTCCAGGCCTGTGCTGGTCCCTCTCGCAGAGACCAGGCTAGCATTGATAACACTGAGCAGGAGCTCCCCCTGCATGGGGCCCCAGTCAGTCCAGCCCCAGGCACTCCTGACAGTGTTGCCTGCCGACCCTGCACCGAGAAGGCTGAGTCTGTTCTCAGGTTCTCAGGTTCAGCATGCTTTTTGAAATGCTTCCCTGTGTTATCCTGTGGTTCTGCCTCCGCAGCTGTTGCCTTTCTCTTTCTGGTGCATCTCATGATGAGTGTGCCATCAGTTGCCACAAGTCATATTTTGGAGCCCACAGTTTGCAGTGTAGCTGCTGGTAGGGTGCAGGGCCCCAAGACAGTGCTCGCTCAGGATGCAGTCTGGACTTCAGACTGCCTGAGGGCTGGTTGGTTTGACGCTTGTGCTGGTCACATGGCTGCGTAGGCTCCTTGATCACCAGTGGATCACAGCAGGGCTGAGGTGCTCCAGAGGGAAGCGTGGTTCTCTTCCTTGGCGTTCTGATCTCCCCAGGGCAAGAGGCTTCCCTTCGTAGTGTCTCCGGGTATATACCTGCTCAGTCAGTGTTGGGCATGGCTGGCCTCCTGGCACAGCATGTAACCCCAGCACCCTGGGAGGTAGCAGCACAAGGATCACAGAGGAGCTGGAGGAATGGCACGGCGGTTACAGCACTTGCCTAGCAAGCGCAAGGCCCTGAGTTTGATTCCCCAGCATCCTGTACGCCAGGCATGGTGATGTACACCTGCAGTCCCAGCACTCGGGAGTCGAGGCAGGAGGATTGCTGAGAGTTTAAGGCCAGCCTGGGCTACATAGTGATTTCAGCCTCAGTCTGGACTACAGAGCAAGACCCTGTCTTAATAAAATAAAGACTTGTGAAAATTAACTTTTGTGTGTATAAAACAAAGTAAACAATTAGAACAATTTTGAAAGTGCACTTTTCCATGAAGTTTGATTGTTATGTTCTGTTAGCGACCAGTGAGTTGTCTTCTCTAATAGTTTGAGTATGACTGCTGCTGGGGGTTCTGTTTCTTGGGAGGTGAGGGTCTACTGGCCTAACAGGGTTAATTCATCATTTTTACAGAGATTCCTGAGCTGGGGCTGGAGGAGTGGCACAGTGGTTAAAGAGCTTGCCTAGCAGGCACTAAGTACCAGAGGTCGATTCCCCAGCACCACATAAGCTGGGCGTGGTGGCTCATGCCTGTGATCCCAGCACTTGAGAGGCTGAGGCAGGAGGATCGCCGTGAGTTCAAAGCCAGCCTGGGCTACAGATTGAGACCCTATCTCAAAAAAAAAAAAAAAAAGAAAAGAAAAGAAAAAGAAAAGAAAAGAAAAAGAAAAAGAAAATACAGAAGAGATCCTTGAGCTCGAGGCCAGGAATCAGCTCTGCCAGTGCCCGAGGCTGGGAGCGCTGAGCTGGGCACCTTCTGATGCTGCTTCTCGTCTCTTACGTGGGCAGAGTGTATTTCGCTGCCATATAGAATAATGACAGTGGCACAGTGTGGGAATATCGGACATGAGACCTGGCATGGAGGAATTCTGTTGTCCTTTGCTCTCTCTGTCCCTGAAAATAATATGAAAATGTAGCTTTAATTAGGCTAGTTTTATTTAGAAACCTTTAATAAGAATGATTGCACTGTAATTTACAATTCAGGATTCCTGGTAGTCTAGAAAAATGAGATCCGAGAAAGCAGCTAGTGTGGTTGGTGCTAGGAAGCTATGGCTATGACTGCGGACTTTCTCTGAGGGCTTTCTCTTGCGTTAGGGATTTTCCACTGGGGAGACCTTTTTATTAATGTGTAGATTGGAGGTGGACTTGTAACCCCAGCGTGATGGAGGCTGGGATAGGAGGATTATCATGAGTTGGAGGCCAGCCTGAGCTACGTAGTGAGTTCAGGGCCAGCCTGGACTGTATGGTGGATTCTGTCTCAATTAAAAAAAAAAAAATGAAGTAGAGAAAGAAGGAGATGACAGTGAGAGAGAAAACTTTGCTGCTTATTCTGATAATTCTGTTTTGATGTGGCTTGGTTCAGTCTTGTCATACACTGTGTGATGTAGCCCTCAAGGTTTTTGTTTTTTTTTTAACTTGGGTGCAAGCTGCAGCTTTATTGAAATATAATTTACATACCATACAAATCACTCATCCAAAGTATAAAATTCAGTGATTTTTATGTCCAAATTAGTGCAGCCAATTTTAGAACATTCTTACTCAGAAGCAATGCTGCCTTCAGCTGTACCCACACACAGACTTTTCCCTACCCCCAAAAATTCTGGATATCGGAGTCTGTTTTATGCTGCTATAAAACAATGCCTGAGATCAATTCATTCATGAAGAACAGGTATTTCTCACATGGTTTTATGGTTTGGGATCTGGAATTTCCCCCCCAAAAGCCTCCTGTTAGAAAATGATTCCACCATGGGGTTACTCTGTTGATTTCCTGTGTTAAGACATAGGGCCTGGTCAGAAGGGGTATTCACTGGGCTTGACCTGGAAGGATACATGCTAGCTCCACCCCTTCTCTCTCTTACTCTCTTCCTGTCTACCATGGGATGACAGCTTTTCTCCAGCTAGGTCTCTGTCAGGCCCTTCCACCACTGCTAATTGCCCGTGAATGAACTGGGACCTCCTGAAACTGTGAGCTAGAATAAACCTTTCCTCCCTTAAGTTGTGTGTGTTGGGTATTATGTCCCAGCAGTAAGAAAGTAACTACGATATAAGTGGAGGCATACTGTTGTTGTACACTTACATAGCAGAGGAGAGAGAGAACCCACTTTCGTAGCCACATGCCTTTCCTGTTTCATTGGATTGTGAGTCTCTGCGTGTGTCTTGGAGGGGACAGAAGCCTGCGCACCCTCCCTCTGTCTCTCTGTGTGGACAGGCTCCCGCTAAAGCTCCCGTGCAAACGGGGTCACAGTTGGCATCGCCCCCTGAGTGTCCTGTGTCCAAGGCCTGTCCTTTTTGGTAGTGTGTCTTGAATTTCATTCCTTTTCATTGCCTTGTGCTACCGTATTGAGTGCTTGTTTTGTTTTGTGTTTTTTTTTTTGTTTTGTTTTGTTTTACTTTTTCCAAACTGGCGGCTACACCATTTTATATCCCTGCCGGGAGCACTTTATGTGTACCTTCTTCACTGCAGTGTAGTGTCTGACCGACTAGCCGGCTGCAGGGCCCAGGGTGCGGCACTGTGTGCATGCCCTTGATGGACACTTCCCTGGGGCTGGTGACGCTGTGTCTGTGCTCAATGCCACTTGCCTAATTTTTTTTTTTTGGAAAAATGTCTATTCATACCCTTTGCTCATTTGTTTTTAAAGACAGGGTCTCGTTCTGCAGGCCAAGCTGGTCCTGAACTCACTGTGGAGCCCAGGCTGGCCTTGGACTCAGGACAATCCACCTGCCTCAGCCTCCCAAGTACTGAGATTACAGGCATGTGCCACCACACCGGCTTATGTGGTGCTGGGGAATCGAACTCGGGTACTTAACACTTGTCTTAGTGCTTGCTAGCCAAGTGCTTTAACAGCTAAGCCACTCCTCCAGCCCTAGCTTTGCTCATTTTTAAGTTGAGTTATTAGGTTTTATTTTTTATTGAGTCATAAGAATTCATTATATTCTAGATGCACGTTTTGTATGCGTTATATGGTATACAGATATTCATAAAGGTATTTCTTCCTTTAGTACATGAACTTACTTAGAATAACCATTCTGATTAGGGACCTACTCTGGATCAATCTCTGCAGAGGCAGCTATATAAGAATTATTCTTTTGATCCTCATATTAACCCAAATGTGTAGACAGTTCTGTGTCCTCCTTTGACACATGCAGAAACCTAGGCACAGGAAGTTAAAGAACTGCTCATGGTCAGACTTTTAGTAGGTAGTGCCTGAGTCTGACTCCCACCAACTTCCCAGTGTGCCCCGCCTGCACCCTGCACTAGGACTTGGCCTTGCCTTGTGGTACGGATGAACTTGCCATATGGTACAGCCTGTACCCTGCACCCAGACGTGTACCTGCCTCACGGTACACCCGACCTGTACCCTGCTCCAGGACTTAAGACACAAGGCTGGTAGCTGCCTGCCTTCTGCTGGAGCTGGGAGATTGTTGGTTCCTGTACATGAGTTTGCATGTGTTCACATTTGTGTTATGCCGAGTCTACAGGGCTCTGCCTCCTCTCCTGTCTCCAAGTCCTTTACCCACACTCCACTGGGTTCCTCAGCATGTGCCCTCTATAGTCAGAGTCTAGTAGGTCTTGAATTCCCTCTGGTTCTTTTTTTCTTCTTCTTTTTCCTCATTTTATTAATATGTACATAGGTGATATGTAATGTTTACATTGAACTTGAGTATTTTGTTCACATATGTATCACATCACAGCTATAAACCCTTCCCCTCTCTTTTTTGACCCTCCTGTGCCCTCCTCCTCCCACTAACTCCCACTGTCCTCCCCATTTAGTTCTGTGAAATAATTGTATTCTGAGTGTCTCATCTTGGAGAAACCATTCAGTTCTTCTATGCCCGACTCAGTTCACTGAGCATAATGGTTTCAAGTTACATCCATTGACCTACAAAAGCCTCAAAATTGTCTGTCCTTATCATAGACGAGTGGTACTCCGATGTGTATGTATACCATAATTTTTGTATCCATTGGTCTGTTGACAGGTATTTTGGTGTCTTCCACATTTTAGCTGTTGTTAGTTGTGCTACTCTGAACATGGGTGTGCATGTAAATTTTTTATATGTTGCTTTTAACTACTTTGGGAATATTCCCAGAAGAGGTATGCTGGATCAAAGGGAATGTTTATTTTCGGTCTCTTGAGGAATTTCCGTACTGCTCTCAATAAATGAGATTATATCAAATTAAAAATTTTTTGCATGGCAAAGAAAATTATCAACAAGATGAAGAGAGAATCAACAGAATGGGAAGAAATTTTTACCGCTGATACCTCAGATTTGTAGAACTAACTAGAACATAAAGGAACTGAAGAACAGACCCTCAATCTCAGAGACCCAGTGAAAGAATGGGCAACAGGAATGAATAGACAGTTCTCAGATGAAGAGTTCAAATGGCCGATAAATACATGAAAAGATGTTCGACATCCTTAGCCCTTAGAGAAATGCAGATTAGAACATCACTACACTACCATCTAACCCCAGAGAGAATGGCATGTATCAAGACCTTGAGCAGCAATCAGTGCTGGTGAGGCTGTGGAGAAAAAGGAACCCTCTTAACACTACTGGTGGGATTGTAAACTGGTTTTTTTATTATTTTATTATTTTACTTTATTTTTTTGGGACAGGGTCTCACTCTGCTGTCAAGGCTGGTCCTAAACTCACTGTGTAGACCGGGCTGGCCTTGAGCACACAGCAGCCCTCCTGCCTCTGCATCCCAGGTGCTGGGATTACAGGCGTGCACCCCTATAGCTGGGTTATGGGATGCTAGGGACCTGAATCCAGGACCTTGTGCTTGCTAGGCAAGGGCTCTAGCCTCTGAGCTGTACTCCCAGCCCCTCCTCTGTTTTGTTTTGTTTTTGTTTTTGACTTATTTTGTTTTGAGATAGGGTCTTGTTCCGTAGTCCAGGCTGTCCCTGCATTCACTATGTAGCCCAGGTTGGCCTTGAACTCTTGGCAGTCGTCCTTCCTCAGCCTTGTGAGTGCCTAGTTACTCTATATTTGTGATGTAGACATGCGAGAAAGAGACACGTCTTCATGGACAGGCCTTCACGTAGGAAAAGCAGTGTTGAGTTAGGGTTCCCTGGGGGAATGACAAGATGAACTTGTAATGTAAGTGAATTTCTGAGCAGCCGAGGCTGTTCCTCAGTGGACTCAGATGCTGACCGAGGAGCTTCTGGAGCTGGGCACATCCTGAGCACCCTGGCCGCGGGCCCCGTGGATTGCCCTCTGCATCCAGTGGGGGTAGACCCCCAGCCCCCTCACGAGAGCGCCTGTGAGGGGGCCAGAGGTAGCATGGCTCTTCGTCACATGCTTTTGCATCAGGCTGTGTTTTAAAGTTTCTGTAAAAACCAAATACTGGAAAGGTATGAAGTCATTTAAGCTTTCAGCATTTAATCTGCTTTGAGAAATATACTTCTGGGGTGTAAGAAAGTACTAGAGAGGATATGTGAATGAAGATGTGCACTGACGCCAGCATTACGTGCACTGAGCAGGTACTCATAAGACACACTCTAACAGGAAGAAACAGAAATGTGTTAGCTAGAGAAGGATGCTGGGCTGCCGGGTTGAAAACACCTGCGGCATAGTCAGATGTGAAAGCAAGGAATCTAGTCAATTTTTTAAAAATACACTTCTGACTGATATAAAACTGAGTTTTCATACATAGAAAGGACTCTGGTTAAGACTGTAGACTGAGTTCAGCCAGGTTTTTGAGTCTCATTTGTGAGGTGTCTGTGCAGTGTGACCTTGGGTAGTCACTTTACCATCGTACCCCTCGGTTTCTCATCTGAAATCTAGGGTGTCAGCATCTCCTTTGAGTACCTTTAAGACCCTGTAACATTGTTTTGACTCACAGTGCTCATTAAGTGTTTATTATGTGGGGAAGGAGGATGGGGATGTGGATGGCTATTAGAACAAAATATAATCTTCTGTTTAAATTTTTCTTAGAGGAAACACCAGAATAGAAGAGGCTTGTGAAATGTATACCAGAGCTGCAAACATGTTCAAGATGGCTAAAAACTGGAGCGGTACGTACAAAGTTTTTGTTCCTTTACATTTTGGACAAATAAAAGCCTGTGGCAGGAAATGTCTGCATTTCCTGTCAAGAGTGACTGTCAGCAGGCTGAGAGACAGGTGTTTAGTGAACCAAGCCAGAAACTGGCTCAGGGTTCAGTACAGGAGCAGTGTCTGTGTTATGCCTGTACAGTGGGTTGTGCAACTCTAGAGAGTCTAAATTACGTGGAGTTAAGGAAAGTAATCTTTGCTTCCTACTAATATGCTCAAATAAATACAATGCCGTAGGCATGAATGTTGAAGTGAAACTCACTGAAAACTAGCAAGATACATAAAAATGCCTGGTTTTCTTTACCAGCATTGATTGAGAATTCCCACCATTTCTTGCTCTGAGGTGTGTGTCGGAGTCCACCGAGGGTGCCGGCTCCAGGGTAGCCTCATGTGAGCCCAGCAGGTGCAGTCGTGGTGTCTTCTCCCTGAGATTGCACGAGGCGGAATCTGCAGGACTGTTCTTCTCATGGATCTGAGATGGCATGGCCCTTCCTAGCGACGATGGGAGGGAGAAGCTACATTACCATGGTTCAGCTGGTCACAGGACAGGCTTAGTGCTAGTGGAGGCTTCCATAGGCCAGAGCAGGGCCCAGAGCTGCAACTCTGGTCACGGCGGCTGCTCCGCACACAGTGGCTCCATTTCTGTTTACAACCCTTTACTTCCCTGTTTACCTGTGGGGCTGGCACTTTAAAATAATCTCAAAGGAGCCAGTGCTTTTAAGTTAGCTGATACAGCTCTGAAGCTCTTCATAAGTTTAGTTTTAGCTAGGGCTCTAGTGCACTTACGTCCAAATTATGTTGTCCTGAAAAATGGAGGAGAAAAACGGTTTGTCCTAGTACCTCATCTTTAGTTCAAGTCGTGAATCACAGGTTGAAAAGTAAGCTTTCCAGGGCTGGAGGAATGGCACCGAGGTTAAAACGCTTGCTTTGCAAGTACAAAGCCCTGAGTTCGATTCCCCAGTGCTACATAAAGCTGGGTGTGGTGGTGCATGCCTATAATTTCAGCACTCAGGAGTCTGAGTCAGGCTGATAGTCTTGAATCCAAGACCAGCCTGGGCCTCACCTGTGAGTTCAGGACCAACCTGGGCTACAGAACAAGACCCTGTCCCAAAAAAAGAAAAAGGGGGGCGGGGGGAGGAAAACAATATTAAGTTTTTCTAAGGAGAGCATTATTTTATCTGGTGATCTTGGAAGTGCCATCCCAGAAAGGCCATAGGCCTGGCCGTAACTTTGGATGAGTCCCCTTTTGGTCTGTGGTGACACTGTCACTCTACAGCCCTGCCTTCTCCACACTGATGTACTTTCCCATTTTGTCATAGTGACGTAAGTCAGGTCATATCATTCCAAATAGCAGTGGCCTTTAAGGGCCACCCCTTCCTGTGTGACCTCATCTCCTGCTTACTCCCTCTGTCCCCAGCTCTCACCCTTGCCGGTGACATCTGTCTCTGCACACATTTCCCTGGAGTAGAGTGTGATTTCTCTTGATACCACCTTAGCGACCCCCTGGCCGCACATAAAAAGTAGCTGAATTTTTACAGCAGCGTGCACCTGCGATCTTGTCACTCAGGAGGCCAAACAGGAGGATTGCTGTGAGTTGGAGGCCAGCCTGGGCTACATAGTGAGGACCAGCAACTCTGTCTCAAAAGAAAAAAACAAAAAGCACTCTCCCCCTCTTTGGAAAATTTCTTTTTGCTACAATGCCCTTATCATCATCTAACAAAAATAAGTAAATTACCTAATGTTTTAATTGCTTATATTTATGTGTTTTTATTACTTGGTGGCCCTTATTCAAATGCAAGCCTTGGAAGGCCAGGTTGTATGTCTATCTTATGTCTGCTGTGTCTGTAGATCTGAATTCATGTCTGTAACATAGTATTCAGCGTATTTACAGGTTAATAAGTAAATACCGGGCTCTGAAGTTAAATCCATGTTGCACTGAAGGTAATCAGATACCATTGCTTCCCCTTATAATTTTAAAAGTTCTTTTATAATGGCTAAGCTAATGATTTTGATAGCTCAGCTTTGAGAGTCATTCTGGCAGGTATTAGACCAGTTTTTCAAATGAAATTTAGCAGAAGTTGGGTGACTTCCCAGGGACCATGGAGCTTAATGTGAGTCCTTTAACAACAGTTCCAGGTCTCGGGACCAAGGTGACACTCTGAGCAGTTGTTAAGATGAGTACTCGGAGTGGAAATGTCAGTGAGCAGCTGACTCAGGGCAGTATGGGCACGACAGTGTGCAGCTAGAGGGCTTCTGTCATCTTGGGAAGCGGAAGGATCCCACAAGAGCTGCAGCTTGTGTTACACTCTGGAAGAAAAGGGGAAACCATGCTTGGGTCTGGGACAGTGAACATCCGCCACTGAGGCGAAATGCTGGCACGAGGGAGGGGATGGAAGGTGTAAAGAAATGGTGACGTTGAGACACACCAAGGCACAGATGTGAGCCGAGGCTGGATTTGTGTAGCGTGGTGGTAAGGGCCGGTGCTGATGCAGCCTGAGGTGGCCTTCCGGGCCTTCCGCTGGGGCCCGCATTGCTGCTGTGTCCCGGTGGGGCCAAGCCCACCACAGCCACTGTGTAGCCGGCACCTCATGGTCTTTGCTGCTGCCCGTACACTTACCCCTCTCCCCTCCGTGCCGCTGCTGCACAACTGTCCAGCGGCCAGCAGGGCCTCTTGCTGGGTCCTGCCCAGCCCCGTGCCAGTATCCGTTCCCCTGGGCCAGAGCCCCCTTTGTTTGTTCCTGATGTTGTAACAGAATACTTGAGACTGGGTAATTTTTTTAAGCGTATTGCTTACAGTTTTGCAGCTGAAAATCCCAAGATCAAGGTGCCAAGAAACTTGGTGCCAGGCAAGCTGCCCTCTGCCCAGTACCTGGTGCCTTCTTGCCGGGAAGGGTCACCGTAGCTGCTTCCAGCATCCTGTGTAAGAACTCTTCCTGTTCCTGAGGGCAGAGCCTGATGGGGGTGCACTTCATCACTTACTGAAAGGCCCGATTCTCAGCACAGTCCTGTTGGTGTGGGCTTCCCACGCTCAGATCATAGCAGGACTCGTGTATGCTGGTGACTAAGTGTGTTCATAACTACCACTTGCTCTCTGTGTCAGAAACTGAGGCATTGGAACAGGCTGATCCCAGCAGGCTCAATCCAGAGTTTGCCCTGCCTGTTTTCCCTTAAAAGAAGGTTCTTAAACCCATGTGATAATTAGATGATTACCTCTGGAGCAGAAGCTTTAGCAGAATTCTCTGTTCTGTTTCTTAACAAAGAAATTTAAAGCAGATGTTTAGCCTTAGCTAAATCATAATCATACTGCTGTATGATTAAACATTTTTAAACCTAAATGTTTTGTGATATTCTTAAATGTTCATTTCCCAGTGGAGCAGTTCTTCAGCAATGACAGCTGTTTCCAGTGGACACTGAAATTGAAAAATGAGTAAATAGTAGCCTTGGCCTTTATGCTTGGCCTTTCTTTGCTTATAGCTGGAAGCTCTCCTGGAGTGTTTGTTTAAAAAAAAAAAGAGCAGCTCAGGTTCTGGGTTTGAATGGCCAGCCACAAATAGAGGCTCTGTTCCCATTAATAATAAACATAAATAAAGGCAGGCCAGTCTTTCTATTTGTATTGTTGGAAACAGGGTCTCCCCTCTTGTCCTCGCTGGCCCGGGGTTCTTGGTCCTGTTGGCCGGCCTCCTGCGTGTCGGCACAGGCACGCACCACCGTGCCTGGTGCAGTTCTGTAGAAGCCAGCAGCCTTGACGACACACTTCCATCCAGAGCGAATGCTTTTCTGAGTCCGGCACTTAGCGCCTGGGCTGCTCTGCAGGGAGGCATCTTTCTTCCGTGTTCCACTGTAGCATATTCTTCTTCCTCAGCTGCGGGAAATGCCTTTTGCCAGGCTGCCAAACTCCACATGCAGCTCCAGAGCAAGCATGACTCTGCTACCAGCTTTGTGGATGCCGGCAATGCTTACAAAAAAGCAGACCCACAAGGTAAGGAGGCCAGCTCCGCTTGGCAGAGGAGTGCCCTGAGCCCTCGAGGTTGAGGTCCTGCCCTTTGAATTCCAATAAAAGGAATTTTTAAAATATATTTTGAAATAATTGTGAACTTGTGGTGACATTAGGAATTTTCATTCTTTAATTGTTTGGGGGATTTTATGAAAATATTTTAAATTTATCCCAGCCGTGTAGTTGTCAACACCATTTTCTTAAGCTTTATGTTACATTTTGGAGAATGCTTTGGGAATTACTATTTTTTCTTTAATTTTATTTTTTTATTTATATATCATATCCCAGTCTCTCACCCCCTCCCTCTCTTTCCCTTTTCCTCTCCACAAAGTCCATCTTTTTACTTTGGAAATTACCATTAATTTTATCTAAGACTTCTTAATTAATCTTAATTTTTATAAAATATGTTTTTGATCACACAGAGAAATTCTAATGTTTTTGTTCTCCTGAATACCAATGAGTTTTAAGATCCATTAGGTGGGAGGTTTTAATATCAAATGACTAATAAGAACTATTTAATTCCCACAGTATTCCTTTGCATTTTTAAGTGTTCTTCAAGTATTTATTTTAAGGAAAGAATGAGTGAAATGAGATATTTAGGACTTTTTTTTGAAACAGGGTCTTGCTCTGTAGTCCTGGTCCTGAACTCACTGTGTAACCCTTGGCCCCATGGCAGTCCTCCTGCCTCAGTCTCCGAAGTGGTGGGATTACATGTATGAGCCATCACACCTGGCTTTATTTGGTTCTGGGGAATCAAACTCAAGCAAACTTGTGCTTGCTAGGCAAGTGCCTTAACCTCTGTGATGTTCTTCCAACCCCTGAAATTAGATATTTGAAGTGGTAAAATCTTGCACTTATTTTTAGTTGGAAAAGCACACTGGCAATTAGAATATTAATATCCCTCCTGGAACACATGTGTGGAAGCCACCTTTTTTTTTTTTTAGTCTCTTTTAACACTCAAACCCTAACTTGTATGAATATATATATCATAAAAGATTAATCACAGTTTCTTTCCCAACTGAGGAATAATACCTAGCCTGCATGCAGTGGGTGGAGACTAGTGGGCTTGTGTTGCTGTGGTGTTTTAGGGTATAATGCAGGGGTCACGACGCCCCCTCCCCAGGGACCAGTGAGTGGCCACAGGGTGGTGAAAACGCCGCATGGAGTTGCGTGCATGTAATCTCGGCTTCAGAACAGAGGCTGCACCTAAACATGCCTCCAGACACACTGGGGGGAAAATGCGTTCTCATTCTCGTACCAGCACTGGAGGGAGGGACTTCTGTGGGATGTGGATGAAAGTTTAATAGTCAATTCATATTTTTATATTGTTATTGGAGCTAACGATTTTTGTTTTTATTCTGCTTATCTTTCTAATTCTTAAGTTGACTTTTTCCACATTGCTGCCTCTTTCAAATCAAAAAGCAGTAAACTTGGAGCTGTGAAAACATGTCAGCAACTTAAATACCACCATTTTGTCATAATGGGAATGTTCTGTTTTAGAAAATTAGCATTACCGTTCATTACATTTTTCCTTCCCTTTGTGGATGTTAGTATACAAAGCTTATCATCGTTGAATGTTACGTAGTGCCTGGCCTCACTTAGGAGTTGTCTGAACAGGCATTTCAAAGTGCTTCTGATTTTGGCTGCATGAAGAGTAGAATCTACAGACATGGAGAACATGTACATTTATGTTGGCAGATATAATCCGGCCATGCTGGTCCCAGACCCCATGGCTTTGTCACCGGATGGGGTACTCACTGTAAGGTTAGGGGTACTGAGCCATCCGACCCCAGCCCCACCTCCCTAGTTAACACTAGCTGCTGGGAACAGCCTTGCTGCTGCGTGACTCGTGCATGTTTGTGTTTGCGCCTCACTCCTGACTTGCCCGCCCTGCACCCCAGCTTGTTCTGATAAAGCCAAGAAGACAGGCTCACCTGACCCTCTTTGACTGAATGGATTTTTCATTGTTTTTCTTAAATGCCCACGCTTCAGAGGCTATCAACTGCTTAAATGCAGCCATCGACATTTACACAGACATGGTAAGACCTTGCCTTGCTTGAGCGGCTGTGGGGTGGACTCCTGGAGATGGCTGAGAGTTTTGTTTTCTTTTCCTGTTCCCAAACCAGTTGGCTTCCCCACTGCGAACCGTGTGTGACTCTGGCTCTTTCCCCTTAGGGAAGGTTCACCATCGCAGCCAAGCATCACATCACCATTGCTGAGATCTACGAGACGGAGCTGGTAGACATTGAGAAGGTGAGTGTGGGGCACGCACCTCGGAACTTGACCGAAAGCAGTGGGCAGGTGGACTCCAGGAGCCCGCCCTTTTCCCTGCTGGGGTCACAGACAGCGGAAGAGAAGGGCTTCCTTTCTGAGGATCCAAGCATCTGATGTGCCCCTTTCTTCAGCAGAGCCCTCACTCACAGAGCGCGAGACTCTCCTTGGGCCTCGGGCTCTGTTTGTCCAGTGCTCATAGCCTCTGATGGCTTCCCAATACCCAGAGGCGCTTCTGGAGTCTACCTTTGAGGCCCTACAGAGGTTAACTGAGCCACCTACCCACCTTGGGCTCTTATGTACCCTTGGGACCTCTCTTTCTGTCACCCACCTGGTTCTCCGTAAAAGTAGGGGTGGATGACATGGTCTGTGACACACTTTTTCTCCCTTCTATTTAAGAAAATAGACCCCTCAGAAGTCCTGTTACTTTGGTGCTCCTGCTGTTCTAGGAATTGGCCAGTGGGTGGCGCCCTCTTTCTCTGACGTAGGGTGCTTTATTAGAAGCCAGTTAAGAATATCGGCCCCACATGTGTACACACAGGGTCGGCTTGGTTGTCTTCCTTGATGCCTGGGCTTCACCATTGTTTAGGATCATGGTGGCCTTCTCTTTCACTGTGTTCTCATAAGATTATGGTCAGTGGTGTGTGAAGTTTATGTTTGAAAAATGAATCACCCCAAGGGACTTCCTGCCCATTTTACTTCAGATTAATGTATTCCCTTTGAGTGATACTCGGGGTCTGCTGTCTGATTCATTCACAGATTTTAGCTGTTGGACACTGACGTGTGGCGTTTCATAAGCTGACGTTACCTGTCTTGATGCCATGAAGCTGGCAGTACGTAGGTCCCCTTTGGGGTATCTGTAGGTCCTCATGGGTGACACTGCAGGTCTTGTGTGGGTGATCCGTAGGTCTTCTTTGAGTGATCTTTCAGGTGGCTCCGAGGGCCCTAGCTCATTTCTGCACTCAGCTCTGAAGCAGTTGGTTGAATTCTGTTCTTTACAGTGTAGGTTATGGGTGTGTGGAAGCTTAATATTAGGTCCTGAAGGAGTTTGCTCTGGAAGAATCAATCCCATTGGAAGCCCCATAAAGCTGTTTCACCTGCAGTTTGCTCCAAGGTTGGGAATGTCAGGCACACTGGTTTGACTTCCGGCCTGTGGGTTTGGCCTGTGCCTGGCTCAGGTCTCTATGTATTAAGGTTTCACATTGGAAGTATTGTCCGCAGATTGCCAGCAGGTGTACTTTTCTTCTCAGGTTCTCTGTAGAGCAGTGGGTGTGAGTCCTTCAAGTTCAGTCTCAGTCACAGCCTTGGGAAACTATGACTTGCTGATAGATATCATTAGCGTTATTAGAAATAAATGTAAAGCCTTTTTACTATGACGTATGTAGCTGTAGTGTATAGTTCTCATATTTTGCTGACCCAGGGCCGGACCTCAGTAAATACTAAGATAAATTATGTGATCAGTGTTGGGCCACCCTCCTTCCCCTGAGGCAGTAGTTCTGTGTGGCTCTGCTCTGCCGTGTTCATGATCTCTGAGCTCAGGTAATGAACTACTGCCACCTCTGACCCTGGGACAACACATGCACTTTACAGCAGTCACCTTCGTTCTGTCCTGCCCTGTTTATGACAATGGGAAGCGGTGGTAAGACATCAGAGGATGTGGACAGTTGTGAGAAAATTTCCTAGGGGGTCAGTCGGGCTGGAGTTGGACCCAGTGCCTTATGCGTGGTGAGATTGTTAAAGGCCTGCCATATGCTGGCATCGTGCTGGGCTCCGAGGCCTCAGTGAGCAGCCCTCCTGGGACTCACCGGCACAGCAGCATCCCAGTGGTGGAAGATGTGCACTCCCTGGCAATCCCCCCGTGCACACATGCCGGCTCTGACAAAGGCCCAGAGGACTGGGTGCTTCTGAGCCTTCTGCAGGGGCCTCTGTGCTTGCAAACAGAGATCATAATGTACCTGTCCTCTCATGGGTATAGTTTGCTCTTTTGTTTGTAGCATTAGGGGTTAAACCCAAAGCTTTCACACTGAGCTGTATTCCGAGCCCTTAAAATTTTTTTTTGAGATAGGGTCTTTGGAAGTTTCCCAGGCTAAGCCTGACCTTGTGATCTTCCAGCTTTAGTTTTCTAACTACTGGGTTTATAAGCCTGCACTACCACACATTGCTTGTTTTAGAAGTTAGTATTTCATGAAGAATGCGTCATCTTAATATTTTCCCCATTCCTTTTAACCACAGCCCAGTATATTTAGACACTTAAGTTATTTTCAGTTTAGGGCTGAAGGAAGAGTTCAGCAGTTAAAGTACTTGTCTAGCGAGTTCAAGACCCTGAGTTCGATTCCCCAGCTATCACATAAGCTGGTAGTGATGGCACATGCCTGTAACCCCAGCAGTCAAGAGACTGAGGCAGAAGGATTGTCATGTGTTAAAGGTTAGCCTGGCCTGCAGTGTGAGGGCCTGTCTCAAAAAAGTTATTCTCAGTTTTTCTCTTACTATGAATTATGCTAAGAAAATGTTTCATTTTCTTTTATTTATTTATCTATTTATTTGTTTTGAGATGGGATCTTGCTCTGTAGTCTAGGCTGGTCCTGAACTCATTGTGTAGCCCAGGCTGGCCTTGACTTACAGCAGTCCCCCTGCCTCACACTCCCTCCTGAGTGCTGATGAGATTACAGCTGTGTGCTAATGGTGCTGGGGAAACCAGGAGAGGCCCTTGGATTTGTTAGGCAAGTGCTCTCAGTGCTGTGCTATCCTTCAGTTCACTAAGCAAATGTTTCTTTTGGGAAAATACCAGTTAAGGTAGGCAAAATGGCTGAAATCATAGGCCAAACATAATCATTCAAACAGGTGTGTGTGTGTGTGTATGTATGTGTGTCTGTGTCTGTGTCTGACTGTCTGTCTGTCAGTGAGGAGCAAGCCTAGGGCCCTGCTTGAACTAGGCAAATGTTCTACTACTTAGCTACATCCCCAGCCCAAAGTGTCTGCTTCTTAACAAAACTGCTCAGGGTTACTGTGCAAGGTACTCTGCATTCCAAACCTGGGGTGGCATGGTTGGCTCTACTGCCTTCATGTTCTAGTTTCAAGGAAGCTCTTCCCGGTGGTCTTCATCACTGCCTGCTACCAAGGTGGAGGCCTGGGGCTTCCAGGAGGGGTCTGTTTCCGGGTCTGCTTTCAGCCAGCTCACTATGCGGGTAACAAGACCCAATTGGTGTTCTAGGCTCATCCCCAGCCTCTTTTGATTATTGTGCCTTGTGCCCAGGCTGAGCTCCTGTCTCCTTAGGCGCTGTTTTGAAGCCATGGAAACAGGTGGGCTTCTGCCTGGCCTGCGGCACCTTTAGTCTCGCTTTCATATGCTGCCGGCCCCCTCTTTGGGCATAATGGGAAACCTCTAATTGTAGGCAGGGATTGCACATTCGTCACCTGCTTCTGTAGGCCCGTGACCTGGGAATGGCTTTTTCATTTTTAAATCATTGGAAGAAGAAAGGAGCTGTGCCACATAAAAGTAACACGAAAGAAGAGATTTCCCTGCCTGTTGAAGGAGTGTCATCAGGGCACACTGCTTACTTTGGCATTCTAGCTTTTGGGCAGTGGAGAAGACCCACTGGCGGACCCATGACCCCAGCCTAGAAGTGGCCCACGGCATGTCTGCATTCCAGTGGCAGACCTCACCCACCCTCGCAGCAGTGAGCGTGGAGAGTGGTGTGATGGGCATGTGCTGTGGGAAGGGAAGCGCGGGTGTTGATGAGGAGCAAGGTTCCTGCCCCCAGCCGCGCCATATGCGTTCCCTAAATGGACGGGGCACCGGGAAAGGGTGATGTGTAGGCAAAAATAACCGTGCAAACATAGCTTTTAAATGCAGCTCTCCAAATGAACTGTGCATAAAATTTGTGTATTTTCAGGCTGTCGCACATTATGAACAGTCTGCTGATTATTACAAAGGAGAAGAATCCAACAGGCAAGTTTTATTGTCTTCATGCTGGTCAGTTGGTGTCACTGTGTGTGAGAGAAATCTCAGCCTGTGGGGCCATGTGCGCTCATCCTTCGCCGCGTTTGGACTCTTGCTTGTTCTTGTCTTGACTTCAGCTCCGCCAACAAGTGTCTGCTGAAGGTGGCAGCCTACGCGGCGCAGCTGGAGCAGTACCAGAAAGCCATCGAGATCTACGAGCAGGTGAGGGCGGCCGCTCAGGGCCATTCCTCCAGAGGAGACTTTGTTGGGGAGAGGTAGTTTGCACATTGTGTAGTGCAGCCTTTTAACGAGGGCGTTTCGGCTGTTTTTAGTATATTTGCAAAAGCTGTGTAACCATTACCTAATTCTAGCACCTCTCTGTCACTCCCAGAGGAGCCCAGGCCCCTTTCTTCCCTCCTCCCAGACCCTGGAAAATGTTCTGCTTTCTGGCTATATAGACTTGCTTATTCCTGAACCTTTACCATATACGGAGTCCCCAGCATATATTCTGTCTTAGTTACACTTCTGTAGTAGTGACTCAGCCCCGGACATCCACAACTTAGGGAGGAAAGATTTATCGTAGTTAACAGTTTCAGAAGGTCTCAGTACGGTCACGGGTGTGGGGCTGGAAAATGGCAGAGTCACACGGTGGGACCACGGCTAGAGCTACAGCTGCCAGGACACAGGGGTCCTCACAGCATGGTGGAGAGGAGACTGGGAGGAAGAGTGGAACCAGCACGCGCCCCGCCAGGTCAAGCCCCCGTCCCTTGCAGCCCAGCCCCGCCTGCCAACCCTGCACAGTGTCCATAGGAACATGAGGCTTCTGGGGACACTGCAGATCCAAACCACCACATCTTTTTTCTTTTTTTCCTTTTTATTATTTTGAGACAAGGTCTCGCTCTGTAGCCCAGGCTGGTCCTGAACTCACTATGGAGCTCAGGCTGGCCTCCATCTGATAGCAGTCCCTTCTGTCTCAGCCTCCCAAGGGCTAGGATTACAGGCATGCGGCACCACTCCTGGCGTATGTACCAGCATGTCTTAAGGCTGGTTTCTTTCACTCGGCACGTCTCTGAGGTTCATCTATGTTGTACCCTGTATCAGTGCTTCGTTGCTGTTCATGACTAATACTTCATAGTTTTATTCATTTATCAGTTGGTGGACACAGGTGATGTTTTCACGTTGAGACTGTTAAGCATCATGCTGCTAAGAACACTTGTATTGCATGTTTTGTAAGGATGTGTTTTCAGTTCTCTAGGTTACATGCCTAGGGATGGAGTTGGGTCGAAAGCCCGTGTTTATCTTCCTAAGAGACTGCCAATTTTTTTCCATAGTCACTGTGCCACGGTACGTTTCTCCCAGCAGTGCTCGAGGGCTCTGATCTCCCCACGCCCTCACCAGCACTCATTCTCTGTTCAGTAGCTACCCTGATTAACGGAACTGTGACCTCACTGCTGTTGATTTGTGCTTTCCTGAAGATTAGCAGGCAGCGAGCCCGTCTGTCACGGCCGGTCTGTGGCGCACGTCTCCTTGGAGAGGCTCCTGACCTAGTCCTTCGCCCGTTTGCTGCTTGGGTTGTCGTCTTTGGTTGAGCCCAGGACCTTCTGTGGTCTGGATAGGGACCCCGAGGTGTAACTCACGATGTTTTCTCACAGCAGAGGCCGTCTCTTGGCCCTTGGTAGGGAGTATTTTCCTCAGGTTCTCAGGGGGTTGTTTGGTGGTGGTGTTTGAGGAGTTCCTGATGTAGTCTAGATGTTAATGACTTATCAGATACTTGATCTGCAAACATTTTCTCCTGTCCTGAGTTTTCTTTTTATGTTATTATAAGTGTTATCTGATGCACAAACATTTTTAACTGTAGTTTTGTCTGTTTCTTTCTTTCTTTCTTCCTTTTTTTGCCTGTGCTTTTGGTGTTGCATTCAGCAGGCATTGCCAAATCAGAGGTTACAGTGTTACCCATGTGTTTGTTCTAGGAGCTTTATAGTTGCAGCCCGGAGGTTTAAGTCTTTAATCCACTTTGATTTTATTTTTATGCATGTTATATAAGGGTCTAACTCTTTTCTAGGTTCAACCAGCTCAATTTGTTGAATAGTCTCTGTCATTGATTGGTTCTGGGACCCTCAATGAAAATTATCCCATTGCTATATGAGAATTTTATTTCTGAGCTCGTGTTTCATTAGTCTGTTTACCATACCAGTGTTGCCTTATCCTCATACTGTATCTTTGTGGGAAGTTTTAAAATCAGGACCAGTCAGTCCTCTGCGTTTTCTTCTTCAGATTATTTTGGCTGTTCTCTGTCCCTTGCATTTTCATATACATTTTTAGAATAAGCATCCTAAGTATACCTCTCTTAATTGCTGCAAAGAAACTACCTTGAGTTTTGATAGGGATTTTGTGAAATGTGAAGACCTGTCTTAAAAGTGTGTAAGTCCTCTTATGGAACTTAAAAAAACAGAGTGAAATGGGGTACGGTGGGGGAGGAGGGAGGGAGCGGAGGGTAGGAGGAGGGACAGAAAGAGTGGGAAAGCCCTTGTCACCTTGACAAGATATATATGTGCACAGAATGTTCAACTCCATTGTAAACCTTAAATTTTGCACGTATACATATCAATAAAATGGGGGGAAAAGTGTGTAAGTCAAGGTTTTCCAGAGAAACAGAACCAGTAGGAGACAAGAGAGAGAGAGAGATATGGAGTCCGTGATGACAGAGGCTGGGATTTTTTCCACATCTGCACTGGGCAGCTGAGGCACCTGGAGAGTCCAGGGCCAAGTCCCAGGCCACTCCTGAGCCCAGAGGCTCGGCTCTAGGATGGTCTGGCACTGAGAATCCTTTACCAGAAGGCGTTGTAGGCTGGGTGAGGCTGGCCTGCCCTGGAGTGCACCGTCAGCTTTGCTCATTCTGCTGATCAGAAATGCCCTCACCCGTGTGCCTAGACTGAGGTTTAGCCAGTCCCTGGCCATCTGTGGCCGCTTAAGTTTATACATAAATTTCACCCCAGCAAGGAGTGTTGCCGTTTAAGTAAGTCTTACTGTCTGTCCAGGCAGGATGTCTTTCCATTTATTTACATCGTCCTTGTGTTCGGCAGTGTGTTGTAGTTTTTCATGTGTGAGTTTTGCGTTTCTTTGGTTAACTATATTCCTAAGTATTTTTACCTCTTTTTAATGCTATTGTAAATGGAATTGTTTTACACTCCCTTTCAGATTGTCTGTGGAAATACAATTGATTTTTTGCATATTCATTTTGTATCCTGTAGTCTTGCTGACTTTAAGTCTAATATTTTGCGGAGTTTTTAGGATTTTTCTATATATAGAGACATGTGGTGTATAAGTAGCAATCTTTTGCTTTTTTCCTCCAGTTGGAATGCCTTTCTCTTCATTTTATTTTCTGGTTTCCTGGCGGGAAATTCCAGTAAAATATTTAATGCAAATGGTAAGAGCTGATATCTTTTTCTGCATCCTTTCTCTTTTCCTGATCCAAGGAGATAAAGCTTCCAGTCCTTTACCACCCACCTTTCTTTTGAGACCGTAAGTCTCTTTCTAAACTAACTTCATAGCCCAAGTCGGCCTAGAACTCAAGGCAGTCTTCCTGCTTCAGCCTCCCAAGTGCTGGGATTACAGACTGCACCACCACTTCTGTGTGCTGCCAGAGATTGAGCATGGAGCCTCAGCCTTCTAGGCAAGCTCTCTTAATTACTAAGCGACACCCCAGCGCCTTAGTCCTTTTCCAGGCAGTGTGATGCTAGCTGTGGTGTTTCTACAAACGCTTCTTATCCTCTTGAGGGTGCTTCCTTTTCTTATTTTGCATTAATTTACCAAACTTCTCACCACCTAAGAATATCCTCATTTTCCCAGATCGCTGAAGTCTAGAAATCTTAAGCCGCTTTGGAAGGTGCCTATCCAGAGACCACATCTGTCGGGGTTTGAGTTGCTGCTTCAACATTCCTCAGTTTAGAAACTTAGAAGGGCCAGGAAAGCTTTTTGTGTTTGTTTCCATTTTGATTACTTCATTCTTCCTTCCTGTTCTTCCTTCTGTTACTGTTCCCTTCTGCTTAGGGAATATCTTTATGCCATTCTTTTGTTGTAGATCTGTTGTCAACAGATTATCTTAGTTTTTATCTTGGGGTCCCCTGATTTCCCATGTTTTTTTTTCCCCAGAATCCACCATGCCAGGTTGGTGGTCCTTACTGTTCATCTTGGAAGCCACACAGTGTGCGGCTTCTGTGATTTCTGGTGGACATCCTCAGTCACTTGGGGCTTCTCCCATAGTGCCAGTGTTGGTTTTCTGAGGTTGTTTCACGTTTCTCCCCTTGTCCTGAGGCATTGGAAGGGAGCTGTGGCGTGGCTTGATATGAGAATCTTTGATTTTTTTCCTTTTTGAGTCACTAAATATGTCTGTAGGTTTAGGTTTCTTGTTGAATTGCAGTTTTCAGACATCATTTCTTCAGGTATTTCTTAGCCCTGTTCTCTCTCTCTTCCCTCCTGAGACCCAGCAACAAGAATGTGGAGGAATTGCACAGTAGTTATAGCTCATGCCTCGCAAGCACAAGGCCCTGAGTTCAGTTCCCCAGCACCACATAAAGCCAGGCATGGTGGTGCACACCTGTAATCCCAGAACTCTCAAAAGGCTGAGGCAGCAGGATTGCCGTGAGTCCAAGGCCAGTCTGAGCTTCATAGTGAGTTTAGGACCAGCCTGGTGTACAGAGCGAGAACCTGTCTAAAAAACAAAAAGGATGTTAGACTATTAGACCATGTCTAGTCCTGTATGTCTATGGGGGTGTATTTTTTCCCGTCTTCCGTTATTCAGCCTGAGTCATTTCTGCTGTTGGCTGTGGGCTCACTGACCTCTGTCCTGCCTTGCCTGATGCTGAAGCCCACCCAGCTCAGGACCAGCTTATGCTTTTCCATTTTGAAATGTTCGGGCTTTTTCTTCATATTTTATTTTTTTCCTATGACGTTATGTAATTATTTGCCAGCGCTTTCTTCCCGTCAGTTGTTATTGTTTAGATGACTGTTGGAGCACGTTTGCAAGGTGCCTGTAACATCCTCCCTGGCCAATTCTAGTACCTCTGTCATCTAGGAGCGCTCTGTTCTGCAGGCAGCGTCAGAGCTCAGTGTTTTGATATCACACGTGATTTTTCAGCCAAAAGCCAGGTCCCTTTCCATTCTTTTGGTAGAACAGATCTTAACTTGACCTCCACTTTTGGTGGGCCTTTGACGTTCCCATGGCTGCAGAAGCTGAGGTGCTGGTGGGCAGGGAAGCTTAGGCTCCCCCAAGCCTCCATTCCTACCTAAGGAAGGGGGCCTTGCTTCTCCTCGGCAGAGGCGATACCCTCTCCCCTGTCGTCTCCACTGCCGTCCTTGCTGTCGGAGGTGGTGAGGGGCTCACCATTAGCCAGCCCTCCAAGCCCTCACCAGATGAGGTGCAGGGGCGCCCTTGTCCTGCTTGGGGGCCGGAGTCCAGGATTCCTCTGTGGTCTCTCCGCCTCTGGGGTGGGGTGAGGAGTCAGAGAGCCAGTCACTTTGCGTGTTTGATTATATTTCTTTTCCAATACAAATTTCTTCTTTATGGTCGTGCACTAAAAGAATGTATTATGTGGCTAAACTAATATGAGACATGTTAAATATTTTTAGAAGTGCAACAGGTGAATAATTATTTTGCCTAAAATAAAAGAACTTAATTGTGTGCCTAGGTTGGGGCGAACACAATGGATAACCCTCTGTTGAAGTACAGTGCCAAAGACTACTTCTTTAAGGCGGCCCTCTGTCATTTCATAGTGGATGAGCTGAATGCCAAGGTAAGGCCTCCTGTGCCTACGGTGTGGTGCGTTTTACCCTTGAGGACAGGCTTCACATAGCTAAGTGCTGGGTTACACACATACCTGTCATCCCAGCACTCTCGCAGTCTGAGACATGAGAGCCATAAGAAGCTGGAAAGCGAAGGGAAGGGAAGGGGGGAAGTGGGAAGAGAAAGGAAGGGGAGAAGCTGGGAAGAGAAGGGAACGGAGGGGGAGAAGCTGAGGAGGGAAGGGGAGAAACTGGGAAGGGAAGGTGAGAAGCTGGGGAGGGAAGAGGAGAACCTGGGAAGGGAAGGAAAAGGGAGAAGGAGGGAAAGGAAGGGGGTATGCTGGGAAGGGAAGGGGAGAAGCTGGGGATGGAAAGAGAAGTTGGAGAGGGAAGAGAAGGCGAGAAG